>JAAAKG020200662.1:0-23594 GCA_010014905.2 Druon quercuslanigerum | reverse complement strand
TTAAAACTTTGAAAAATATCAAAATATGCTACAGCGTTTTACACCAAGAATTAGTATTTAAAATCGACAATCATTATAAATCTAATTGTATTTACTTCAGTTGAATTCTTTTCAATTTGATTCGATTCTAATCAATTCGCTTTAGTTCGTTACAAATCTCTTAAATACAATCGAAATTTCTTGAAAAATGCCGAATGCGAATAAATTCTTTATAATTCTCGCGAATACGATTAAATTCTTTTAAATCTAAATGAATTCACTTTAATTACCTTGAATTCTTTTGAATACGCTTGATAAATCTATAAATCTATATAAATCTATAAATTTCTATTAATCTACAGGGATTTATTTTAACTGCCTTTAATTTCCTTCAATTCTATGAAAATCGCTTGAATTCTCCCGAATTCACTTAAATTTGATTTAATACGCTATAAATCTGTCAAATTTCCTTAAATTTTCTTGAGTAAAATCGAATACCATTCAATTATTCACAATTCTCTAAAAACCGCTTGAATTCTTTTGAATCGACTTGAATTTACTAAAGCTTCTTTGAATTCTTTTGAATCCACTTGAATTATTTTGAATTCACTTAAGTTTGAACAAATACAATATAAAGCTGTGAAATTTCCTTAAATTTTCTTGAGTAAAATCGAATACCATTCAATTCTTTATCAGGCTCTGGAAACCGATTAAATTCTTTTGAATCCACTTGAATTATTTTGAATTCACTTAAATTTTCCAAATCTACATGCATTTAATCGAGTTACCTTAAGTTCTTTTGACTACTCTTGAATTCCTATTAATCTAATTGAATTTACTTGAGCAACCTTGAATTTTCTTGAATTCCATTAAACCCGCTTAAATTGTCCTCAATGCCCTTAAATTTTCTTGAATTCGCTATAACTCTTTCAAGTTTCGTTACATTTTTTTCAATAAAGTCGAATACCATTGAATTCTTCCTAATGTCATGGAATCCACTTAAACTCTTTTAAATCTACATAAATTCACTTGAATTACCTTGAATTCTTTTGAATACGTCTAAAAAATCTATAAATCTATATAAATCTTTAAATATCTATACATATCCATAATTCTATAAATTTCTATAAATCTACTGGGATTTATTTAAACTTCCTTGAATTCCCTTGAATTCTAATAAAATCACTTGAATTCTTCCGAATTCACTTAAATTTGATTTAATACGCTATAAATCTCTCAAATTTCCTTAAATTTTCTTAAGTGAAGTCGAATACAATTTAATTATTTACAATGCTCTGGAAACCGCTTGAATTCTTTTGAATCTACTTGAATTTACTAAAGTTTCTTTGAATTCTAATAATTATAATTAATTTTTATTAATTTTTCAATTATCAATTTTTTTATTATTAATAATTTTTTTTTGAATTCAATCAAATTATTTTTAATATACTTCAATTTTCTTCAGTTACCTTAAATTCTTTTGAATCAGCTTTAATTCAATTAATTTGCCTAAATTGAGTTGAATTCTTTTAAATCTACTTGCATTTCTTTAATTTCCCTTAATTATCTTAAATTTTTTTAATTCTTCTGAATTCGCCTAACTTCGCTCAAATTCTCTATAATTACTCTCTTTAATTCCGTCAAATTCTTTTCAATAAATTTTAATACGAATGAATTATTTCTAATTCTTTTAAATTCACTGAAATTCTTTTGAATTTACTTGAGCTGCCTTGAATTTTTTTTAATCCGATCGCTTTTTATTATACTTCAATTTACTTTAGTTAACGTAAATTCCCTTGAATCCGCTTTAATTCAATAAGTTTGCTTAAATTTTCTTTAATTTGCTTCATCTCTTTCTAATTCCGTCCAATTCTCTTGCCTAATTTAATTGCCATCAATTCGCTTAATCTCCCTTTAATTTTCTTTTAGTGTCTGAAATTCCGCCGAATTTTCTTGAACAAAGTCAAATGAATACCAACCAATTCTTTCAAATTATATTCTATGAAATTTTCTTGAATAAAGTCTGAAATCAATCAACTCTTTTCAATTCTCTTGAATTCTGTTAAATCTATTCGAATTTATTTGATCTAATTTTAATTTTTTTGAATCCGCTTGAATTTTTTTAACACTACTGAAATTGACTTGGGTTACTTTGAAATCACTTGAAACCGCTAAAATTTTCATCAGTTTGCTTTTTTCTTTCATTTTCTTTAAAATTGAATCAAATTCTCTTAACTATAATCAAACACCATTAAATTCTTTTCAGTTCTCTCGAATCTGCAAAAATTATGTTAAATCTACTTAAATTTAGAGAAGCCGCTTTTGTCTATCGACATCAATCTTTTTCTATCCCTTCGTCAATTTAAATACCCGCAATCTAAATTTACGTTTTTACTTAATTACGTTATCAATCTCCAATCCTTTTTAGTTCTCCTCTTGTCTTGCATCCTTGGTTACAAAAGACAGAGAAAGAGATTGGAAAGAAATGAAAAAGATTGAAAAGAATTAAAAAGTATTGGAAAGAATTGAAAAAGATTGAAAAGAATTAAAAAATTATTGGAAAGAATTGAAAAAGATTAAAAAGTATTGGAAAGGATTGAAAAAGATTGAAAAGAATTAAAAAGTATTGGAAAGAATTGAAAAGGATTAAAAAGAATTAAAAAGGACTGAAATTCATAATAGAGAGACTAAGATATAGCTTTCTTTTTATTTTTTATTTTATTTTTTTTTATTTTTCGAAAAAATTAATTTCCTTACTGCATTTGCATAAGACGTAGCAACATCATATCGGTAATGGTGTACAATTTAATTTCTTAAACACTGAAAAAAGTTAGCTGACCTAAATTTTATAAACTAATTAAAAACTATAAATGTTGCTCTTGTAGAATATCGGATTTACTATATAAAATAAAATAGATAGCGATTTTCTAAAAATTATAAGTACTCCATTAGTATATTCTCTATGTACTTCAAAATTTTAATAATGTTAATCTATTAATCTAAATTAATTTATGTCCGGTAGATTCCACGTCACTCACACAAACTGAATTTTTACAACAATATTTTTTTTCCAGTGACCACTTAATTGTTTAGTAGAGAAATTATAGATTTCCAAAAGTTTAATTCTAAATAAATATTTTTTAATAATAATAATATTTTTTATTGTGGGAATTATTTTTAGTGTCAAAAATCCTGGAGAAACGCAAATTTAAGTTTTAATTATACTAAAGAGTTAGTGTCCAATAGCTATTTAATAACATTTAAATTAAAAATGGAATAATTAAATTTTCAA
This sequence comes from Druon quercuslanigerum, assembly GCA_010014905.2. Lineage (NCBI taxonomy): Eukaryota > Metazoa > Arthropoda > Insecta > Hymenoptera > Cynipidae > Druon > Druon quercuslanigerum. The sequence goes on along the minus strand of JAAAKG020200662.1, from coordinate 20,323 downwards.
ATAAAAAAATTATTTTTTGAGTAGAAAAAACGAATTTTTTTAATAATAGCTGAATTTTTCAACAAAAGTTTATTTTCTACTGAAATAGTTAAATTTACTGTCAAAAATATTAATTTTCAACGGAAAAGTTACTTTGAAACCAAATTGTTTATTTTCCCATATTTTTTATTTAAAAAAAATAATTAATTTACAACAATATAGTTTATTTACAGTTTTAATACAGTTTAATTATTTAACTTTTAGGCTTATCGGATGCTAAGCAACAAATTTTTTTCTGGTCCAAAAAATGAATTAATTTTATAATTTTTATTTTATTAATACCAACAATTTGTAAAATCAACTATAAAATCGAGATAATCAAAAAATTTATTTTGTAATGTAAATTTTGCAAGAACGTTTTTTGTGACAGAAAAAAAATTAAATAAAATAGTCAAACACTCTTTTTTTAAATTATTTTTTACAACAATTTTTTTTTTAAATTTCCCGAAACGATTTTTAAAATAAATTATTGTTTAAAAATGAAAAAAACCAAGAACCTTTAGGCAACAGTCAGAACTAGTTTAATTTGTGTTTTAGAGACTCAAAAAATGTGAAAAATGGAAAAAGTGCATTAACTAAAAAAATTACGTGAAACCTTTGGCTGCTCTCTTTCTTTACTAAATGAATAAGTAAAAAAAAATTTATTTTGATTGATGATGTAAATTCCTGGTTTGTGTGAGCCTAGCATGGAATCCACCTTACACTAAATGGCACGATGTAAAAAAGCTATAATAACATAAAATTGAAAGTCAAATAGAAAATTAAACATTTATAGTAGACGATTTATCCATAATGAATTATTTGATAACCCAGTGCAATGCCACTGCTACGAAATTAAAATGTTACTTTTAAAATTTAATTAATATTTTTTCATTATTTTCTTTATTGGTTTCAAGAATTATTAAAAAATTACATTATGGTAAGAAAGTTTCTTTAAATCGAGGCCACCATTGCAAAACACTTCACGTTGCGTTTGGGCGGTGTACTGTGCCACGCCCATTTAGGAGAAGTACCTTGCCACGCCCATTTAGGTGGTATACCGTGTCACGCCATTTTAGGGGAAGTACCTTGCCACGCCCATTTAGGCGGTGTACCATGCTACGCCCATTTAGGCAAATTGTTGTTTGTAAGTGTCTGCATGATCATCGACATGCAAATTTGGTGCTACGAGTGGAATTAAAATGTTACTTTAGACAATCATGCAAGCTCGCAATGCAAACGATTTTAGCGAGATAGACCATCTCAATGTGCGTAGATTAAGTCGAATGATCTAAAATGTGAATGCGCGAAACATTAAACTAAATCTTACTTTAACAGCTATCTTCCGTTTCTGTCCGTTTCTGTAGTAGTAAGGCACGCCCTTAAAAATTATCGTAGTAGCAATGGGCGTCCATTATTACTCACTGTAGTAGGAAGACGGTCCCTTACTACTTACCGTTGTAGCACTAGGCGCCCATTATTACTCAGTCTGGTAGTAAGGCGCGCCCTACTACTGACTGTAGTGGTAAGCAGCGCTACTTATTAATAACTGTGGTAATAAGGCGCGCCATAAGTACGCACTGTAGTAGCAATAGGCGCCCTTTAATACTCATGGTAGTAGTAAGCAGTGCCACTTACAACCGAGCGCAGTAGTAATGGAAGGAATTTACTACTTACTGTAGCCGTAAGGGACGGCCCCTTATTACTCACCGTAGCAGTAAGGGGCGCCCATTACTCTGAACTTTAGTAGTAGGCCTCCCCTTTACTACTAACTGTAGTAGTAAGGCACGCCCTTACTACTTATCGTAGTAGCAATGGGCGCCCATTATTACTCACTGTGGAAATAAGGCGCGCCCTTACTTACTTACTTACCTTACTCTAGTATTAAGCGGCGCAACTTATTACTCACTGTAGTAAGAGTGCTGGCCCTTACTACTTACCGTAGTAGCACTAGGCGCCCATTATTACTCAGTCTGGTAGTAAGGCGCGCCCTACTACTGACTGTAGTGGTAAGCAGCGCTACTTATTAATAACTGTGGTAATAAGGCGCGCCATAAGTACGCACTGTAGTAGCAATAGGCGCCCTTTAATACTCATGGTAGTAGTAAGCAGTGCTACTTACAACCGAGCGCAGTAGTAATTGAAGGAATTTACTACTTACTGCAGCCGTAAGGGACGGCTCCTTATTACTCACCGTAGCAGTAAGGGGCTCCCGTTACTCTTTACTGTAGTGGTAGGCCTCCCCTTTACTACTAACTGTAGTAGTAAGGCGCGCCCTTACTACTTATCGTATTAGCAATGGTCGCCCATTATTACTCACTGTGGGAATAAGGCGCGCCCTTACTTACTTACTTACTACCTTACTCTAGTAGTAAGCGGCACAACTTATTACTCACTGTAGTAAGAGTGCGGGCTCTTACTACTTGCCGTAGTAGGACTAGGCGCTTATTATTACTTAGTCTACTATTAAGGCGCGCTCTACTACTGACTGTAGTGGTAAGCATCTCTACTTATTAATTGCTGTTTACGCATGTTTAATAAGGGCGCGCCTTATTAGTACAGTGAATAATAATGGGCGACCATTGTTACTACGATAAGTAGTAAGGACGCGCTTTTCTACTACAGTAAGTAGTAAGGGGGCGCCCCTCAATACTAAAGTATACAATTAAGTTTGCGCAGGGCGAGCCCTTACTAATCACTGTAGTGGTAAGGCGCGACCATGCTACTTAATGCTACTTACTTAAGGAGCGCTCCCTTACTACTCACTGTAGTTGTGAAGAGTAGTAAGCCGCGCCCTTATAAAGTATCGTAAGAGCAATGGCCGCGCTACTTCTTACGCACTGTAGCAGTAAGGCTCTCCTTACTACTGCCCGCAATAGCAAGTAACTTCCCTTGCTACAATTATTTTTATGACCCCAAGGTCATCCCGGCCCCGTTTGTCAGTACCCTATGCACCTACTCGCCAGAGTTGATCCTCAGAAATAAATAAAATACAGTTTGGTATTGCAAAATGTAATTTAAAATTGGATACTAATAATTATTAGATTGGTTCTTGAAACAAAATAATCTTACCTAAGGACCAAGAAAGGAGACTGAATGGTAATTCCTGAAAGTGAAAATCTTTCTTTTTTATTTAACTTTTATTAAAAGTGTTTTTAATTGATTCCAACTGAATTATATCCTACCAACCGAAATTTAAAAGGTACTAATATTATTTCTGATGGTAGGATTAATTAAAAATAATGATGATATAACTATTTAAAAATATAGCATGTGCTTTGTATAGTCAACCCTGGCGTGTAAAAAAAATATTATAAATATTTAACGACGATGACAATGTTAATGACCGTCAACAAATTGTCGATCCTGCTTTCGCTCAAATATGTACCGAGCATAATGCGAAAACATGTGAGAGAAAAAGTGGTGAAAATTATAAATAAATTAGGTAATATAAATTTGTATGCCAGCTGTCAGTCTTTTCATGCTTGATCGAAAAGGACCGAGTGTTCGGCCAACGTCTCCGAACCGAATCGATATCCTGGTCGCGTCTTCAGTACCTTACGATATTTAATATTACGCTAATGATAAAACTATTTGCGCTGTTCTATATAAATATATACATATATATCTATTTTGAAATCCAATTAAATCAATAATAAAACGATTATTCTTGTTCTTATATAAAAAAAATCTTCGTGTTTTTAATCGATTTGTCCTTCTCCAAATCCTTTTCAAACAATCCTTTGTGATCGCTGAATTAAAATTAAAAGTGTTTGATTTTCAAAATAAAAATTTATGAGAATTCAAACAGATTCAAGAAAATTTTAAGCAGATGACGTAAATTAAAGAAGATTTAAAAAATTTAAGTAAATGCAATAGAATTTAAGAAGGTTTTAAAGAATTTAAGCGGATTAAGCGAAATTAAGCGAATTCAGAAAACATTAAGATAACTCAAGTTAACTTCAGTCAATTGAAAGAGATTTTAAAAAATTTAAGAGGATTCAGTAGAAATTTAAAAAATAATTTTTGGTAGCTGGCTTCACTCAAGAGAATCTGATGACATTTATCAGAGTTATAGCAAACTAAAGAATATTGAAGCGAATTGAGAAAAATTCAAGTGAATTGATAAAAGTTCAAACGAATTGAGACAAATTTAAGTAGTTCGAATAAATTCCAGAAGATTTAAAAGAATTTAAGCGTGTTTCGGAGAATTCACAGGTAACGATAGTAAATTCATGTAGAATAAAAATTTTACTCAATTAAACCAGATTGAAAAGAATTAAAAAGAATTTTTTGATATTAAACTTTCCCCAAGAGAAATAGATGGAATTTAAGAGGGTTATAGAAAATTAATGAGAATTAAGAAGAAATAAATCAAATTCAAGAGAATTCAAGACAGCTAAATCAATTAAACCTAATTCAAAAGCATTGTAGCAAATTCAAAAGAATTGAAAAAAAAATATTGGCGTTCAGCTTTATTTAAAATTATTAGACGCATTTTTGGGAAGTTTAAGCGAATTGAGAAGAGTTCCAGCGTATTCAAGAGAAATCAAGGTAACTTAGCTAAATTTAAGTAGCTTTAAAAATTCACAAGCATATTTAAGAGAATTGAAAATAATTAATTGGTATTCAAATTTCTTCAAAAGAATTTGGCCAAATTGAAGACGCTTATAGCGAATTAAAGAAAAATCAAGCGAATTGAGAATTTAAGAAAAATGAATGAAAATCGAGTAAATTTAGGCAGATTGAAAAGAATTTATATAAATTTAAAAGGACAAAAAAGAATTCAATAGCTTTATTAAAAAGAATAAGATGGAATTCAAGATACATATAGTGAATAATCGAATTTAGTGAATTTAAAAAAATTGAAGGAAAATTCACTAAATTTACGCAGATATTGGATAATTAGCGTGGATCCAAAAGAATTGAAAAAAATCAATTGATATTTTCCTGTATTCAAGAGAATTTGACGGAATTTGGACGAATTTACATGATGTAAGGAATTAAAGCAAATTTAAGTAAATTTATGAGAATTCAAGCAGATTCAACAAAATTTAAAGCAGATGACGTAAATTGAAGTAAATTTAAAAAATTTAAGTGAATACAATAGAATTTAAGTAAATACAATAGAATTTAAGAAGATTTAAAAGAATTTAGGCGGATTCAAAAGAACTAGAAAGGGTTCAATGAAAATCGACTATACTCTAGAAAATTCACCAGGATTTAAAAGCCTTATAGCCAATTAAAGTGAAATCAAGCGAATTGAGAAGACATCAAGATAATTCAAGTTAACTTCAGTCAATTGAAGGAGATTTTAAACAATTCAAGTGGATTCAGGAGAAAATTAAAATAAATTTTTTGGTAGTTGGCTTCATTCAAGAGAATCTGATGGATTATATAAGAGTTATAGCAAATTAAAGAATATTGAAGCAAATTGAGAAAAATTCAAGCGAATTGAGAAAAATTTAAGCGAATTGAAAATTCAATTTAATTCCAGAAGATTTAAAAGAGTTCAAGCGTGTTTCGAAGAATTTACAGGTAACGATAGTAAATTCATGTAGATTAGAAATTGAAATCAATTTAACCAGATTGAAAAGAATTAAAAAGAATCTAATGGTATTAAACTTTCCTCAAGAGAAATAGATGGAATTTAAGAGAGTTATAGAAAATCAATGAGAATTTAGAAGAAATAAATCAAATTCAAGAGAAATCAAGACAGCTAAAGTAAATTCACCTTAATTCAATAGCACTGTAGCGAATTTAAAAGAATTGGAAAAATTTGGAAAGTTTAAGCGAATTGAGAAGAGTTCAGGCATGTTGAAGAGAAATGAAGGTAACTCATGTGAATTTAAGTAGCTTTAAAGAATTGAAAGCATATTTAAGATAATTGAAAATAATTAATTGGTATTTCACTTTCTTTAGGAGAATTTAACCAAATTGAAGATGCTTATAGCGAATTAATGAAAAAGCAAGCGAATTGATGAGAATTTAATAAAAATCAATGCAAATCGAGTAAATGTAGGTAGATTGAAAAGAATTCATGTGGATTCAAAAGGATAAAAAAGAATTCAATGGTATTCAACTTTATTCGAAAGAAATTGGCAGAATTTTAGAGACTTACGGTTAATTAAAACGAAATTGAGCGAATTGAGAAAAATTCAATAGGATTCAAGGAAACTCAACTTAAAGCAAGTAAATTAATGTAGGTAAATTTAAAAGAATTCAAGCGTATTCAAGATAATTTAAGGAAACTCAGGTAAATTCAACTCGATTTAAAAGATATTAAGTAGATTAAAGGCAATTAAAAAGAATTAAACAATTAAATGGAGTTGAAGAGCGTTATAGCAAATTAAAAAAAGATGACGAGAATTCATTCGAATTCAACAAAATTTAGCGGAACTCACGGAAATTCAAGTATATTTAAAATAATTTAAGCGAATTGAATAGAATGAAAAAGAATTTATTGGTATTTTACTTTTACTGTTAGTGAGTGCAGGAGAATTTGAAAGAATTCATTGGTATTCGGCTTATTTAAACGAATTCGATCAAATTGAAGAGAGTGAAATTGAAAAGAAAATGATTTAAATCAAATTTCAGTAAATTGATTAGAATTCAATTCATACGGTACTTAAAAAATTCAGCAAAATTGAAGATAATAAAAAAGAATTCAATGGTATTCGATTTTATTCAAGAAAATTCGACGGAATTTTAGAGTTATAGAGAGTTAAAACGAACCCAGGCTAATAGAAAAGAATTTGAAAAATGCATGTAAACTTAAATAAATACAAGTAAATTCAAGTAGATTTAAAAGGATTTAAGTAGATTCAATGGAATTTAAAAAAATTGGTATTTGACTTGATTCAAGAGAGTTCGATAGTCTCTAAACTATTTATACCGAATTGAAAAAGATTGAGAATTTAGAATTCAAGGTAACTTACGTAAATTGAATTAGATTTAGAAGAATTAAATTGAATTCAAGAGAATTAAAAATATATATTGTTACTTAACTTTATTCAAGAGAATTTGAGGTACCTCTAGTGAATTTAAGTAGATTCTCGAGAATTCTAGCAAATTCGTCCGAATTCCAGGAAATTAAAAATAAAATTTGACCTGATTCTAATAAAAGAGAATTCTATGGAATGTCAGAGAATTATAGCGATTTAAAGCGAACTCAAACAAATTGAGTAGATTGAAAATAATTCAATTGTATTCTGGAGAATTGATTGGCATTTACCTCTATTCGAGAGAATTTTTTGGAATTTAGAATATTTATAGTGAATTAAATCAAATTTAAGTGAATTTATGAGAATTCGAGTGGATTCAAGAGAGTTGAAAGTAACTCAAGTAAACTCAAATAGTTTGAAAAGAATTCCACTGGATTTAAGTGAATCTAAAGTAAGTCAAGTAAATTAAATGAGATTCAAAGGAATTCAACGTTTTTAATAAATTATGTCCACCATATTTGATCCGTCATTTTGAATTTTAAAATTTCAATATCAGATCTTGTACCTATTTTAATTCGTTAAAAACTACTTTTAATTCCGTTGAATTCCCTTGAATAAAATAAAATATAAATCAATCTTTTGCATTCGCTAAAAGCCGCATGAATTCCTTTGAATCTCTTTTGATTTACTTGACTCACCTTAAATTCTCTTATCCAGTTGAATTTTTTATAAACTATTTGACTTTACTTTAGTTACTTTGAACTCTCTTGAATCCACTTGAATTCTCATAAATTCACATACATTTGCTTCAATTCACTATAACGTTTCCGAATTCCAAAAAATTCTCTCAAATAGAGTTAAATACCGATCGATTCTCCAGAAAACAATTAAATTATTTTCAATCTACACAATTTAATTTCGCTTTAATTCACTTTAATTTCTTGATATTCCATCGAGTTCTCTTATATTAGAATTAGGTCAAATTTTATTTTATTTTTAATTTCCTGGAATTCGGACGAATTCGCTAGAATTCTCTTAAATTTACTTGAATTTACTCGAGTTACCTCAAATTTTCTTGAATAAAGTCAAATAACAATATATATTTTTAGTTTTCTTGAATTCACTTTAATTCTTCTAAATCTAATTCAATTTACGTGAATTACCTTGAATTCTAAATACTAAATATTTTTTAATTCGGCATTGATAGTTTAAAGTCTATCGAACTCTCTTGAATAAAGTCAAAAATCAATTTTTTTAATTCTATTGAATCTCCTCCAATTCTTTTAAATCTGCTAGATTCGCTATAACTCTCTAAAATTCCGTCGAACTTTCTTGAATAAAACCAAATACCATTCAATTCTTTTTTATTATCTTGAATTTTTCTGTATCTTTTAACGTACAATATGAATTGAATTGTCATTGAATTCTCATTAATTTGCTTGAATTTGATTTAATTCATTTTCTTTTTAATGTCACTCTTCAATTTTATCGAATTCTTTCAAATTTTCTCAAGTGCACTTGCACTTACTTAAGTTACTTGGAATTCGCAATAAATATTTCAAATTCCATCAACATCTCTCAAATGAAGTAAAATACCAACGAATTATTTTTTATTCATTTTAATTCGGTTAAATTCTTTTAATTTTACCCAAATTTACATAAATTACATCGACGTATTCATTTTTTTTAACTCGCTGTAACTTTCTTGAATTTAGTGAAATTAACTTTTGTAAATCTGTTTTGATTCTTTTAAATATACTTGAATTTCCTTGAGTTCCGCTGAATCTTGTTGAATTCGATTGAATTTTTATCATCTTTTTTTAATTCGCTATAACGCTCTTAAATTCCATTTATTTGTTTAATTATTTTTAATTGCCTTCAATCTACTTGATATTTTTTATTAGAGTTAAATTTACTTGAGTTGCCTCAAATTATCTTGAATACGCTTGAATTCTTTTAAATTGAGTTTCCTTGAATCCTTTTGAATTCCCCTCAATTCCCTAAATGCTCCCTTTAAATAGCTATAAGTCTCTAAAATTCCGCCATTTTTTTCGAGTAAAGTAGAATACCATTGATTTTTTTTTATCCTTTTAAATCCATATGAATTCTTTTCAACCTGCCTAAATTTACTCGATTTGCATTGATTTTTCTTAAATTCTCATCAATTCGCTTGATTTTTCTTTAATTCGCTATAAGCGTCTTTAATTTGGTTAAATTCTCTTGAAGAAAGTGGAATACCAATTAATTATTTTCAATTCTCTTAAATATGCCAGTGATACTTTAAAGCTACTCAAATTTACCTCAGTTAGTTAGATTTCTTTTGAATACGCTGAACTCTTCGCAATTCGCTTAAACTTCCCAAAGTTGCGTCCAATTATTTTAAATAAAGTTTAACACCAATATTTTTTTAATTCTTTTAAATCCGCTTCAATGTTATTGAATTTAGTTGAATTTACTTTAGCTGTCTTGAATGCTCTTGAATTTGATTTACTTCTTATTAATTCTCATTAATTTTCCATAACCAACACCAATAGATTCTTTTTAATTCTCTTCAATTGAACTACCGTGAACTCGCTTAAATCCGCTTAAATTCTTCCCAATTCGCTTAAATTCTTCTCAATTCACTTAAATATTCTTTAATTCGCTCAAACTCTTTTAAATTCCATTAGATTCTCTTGAATGAAGCCAACTACCAAAAAATTTATTTTAATTTTCTCCTGAATCGACTTGAATTCTTTACAATTTCCTTCAATTGAACTTGAATTATTTTTATCTTCTCAATTCGCTTAATTTCGCTATAATTAGCTATAAGTCTCTAAAATTCCGCCAATTATTTTTTTAAAGTTGAATACCATTGAATCCTTTTTTATTCTTTTAAATCCATATGAATTCTTTTGAATCTGCCTAAATTGATTTGATTTGCATTGTTTTTTCTTAAACTCTCATCAATTCACTTGATTTTCTTTAATTCGCTATAAGCGTCTTCAATTTGGTTAAATTCTCTTAAAGAAAGTGGAATACAAATAAATTATTTTTAATTCTTCTGAATATGCTTGTAGTTCTTTAAAGCTACTTAAATTTACCAGAGTTACCTTGCTTTCTCTTGAATACGCTTGAACTCTTCTCAATTCGCTTGAAGTTCCCAATTTTTTTTTTTTAATTTTTAAAATGTTTTAATTTACTTTAGCTGTCCTAATTTCTTTTGAATTTGATTTACTTCTTAAATTCCCTCTTAAATTCCATCTATTTCTCTTGAGGCAAATTTAATACCCATAGATTCTTTTTAATTCTCTTCAATCTTGTTAAATTGGTTTAAATTTTTAATCTACATGAATCTACTACCGTTACCTATACATTTTCTGAAACACGCTTGAATTCTTTCAAATTTTGTAGAATTTAATTGAATTCTCTATTCGCTTAAATTTTTCATAATTCCCTTAAATATTCTTTAATTCGCTATAACTCTGATATATTCCATCAGATTCTCTTGAATGAAGCCAACTACCAAAAAATTTATTTTAATTTTCTTCCTAATTCATTTGAATTCTTTAAAATCTCCTTCAATTCACTTGAGTTAACTTGAATTATCTTGAAGTCTTCTCAATTCGCTTAATTTCGCTTTTTTATTTTTTTAAATCGATATGAATACTTTTTAATCTGCCTTAATTTAATTTAAAGCTACTCGAAATTACCAGAGTTACATTGATTTCTCTTGAATATGCTTGAACACTTCTCAATTCGCTTAAGCTTCCCAAAATTACGTCGACTTATTTTAAATAAAAATTAACGCCAATATTTTTTTAAAATTCTTTTGAATTTGCCTTAATGCTATTAAATTAAGTTTAATTTACTTTAGCTGTCTTAAAATCTCTTAATTTTGATTTACTTCTTATTAATTCTCATAAATTATTATAACCCTCTTCATTGTTATCTATTTCTCTTGAGGGAAGTTTAAAACCAATAGATTCTTTTTAATTATCTTCAATCTGGTTAAGTTGATTTAAATTTTTAATCTACGTGAATTTACTATGGTTACCTGTACATTCTCTGAAACACGCTTGAATTCTTTTAAATCTTCTGGAAGTTAATTGTGTTCTCAATTCGCTTGAATTTTTCTCAATTCGCTTAAATATTCTGTAATTCGCTATATCTCTTATAAATTTCATCAGATACTCTTGAATAAAGCCAACTACCAAAAAATTTATTTTAATTTTCTACTGAATCAACTTGAATTTTTTAAAATTTCCTTCAATTAAACTTGAATTATTTTTATCTTCTCAATTCGCTTAATTTTGCATTAATTGGCTATAAGGCTCTCAAATTCCGGCGAATTTACTAGAGTATAGCCGAATTTCATTGAAATCTTTCTAGTTCTTTAGAATCCTCTTGAATTCTTTTAAATCTTCTTAAATTCTATTGTATTTATATAAATTTTTAAAATCTACTACAATTTACGTCATCTGCTTTAAATTTTCTTGGACCTGCTTCAATTCTCATAAGTATTTATTTTGAAAATCAAACACCAGATTTATATTGAGCGATCCCAAAAACCATAGTATCGCCAATTTGATGAATGTTGAAAAAAGTGGAATACCAATTAATTATTTTAAATTCTCTTGAATACGCTTGAACTCTTCTCAATTCGCTTAAACTTCCTAACATTGCGTTGAATTATTTTAAATAAAGTTGAACACCAATTTTTTTTTTGAATTCTTTTGAATTTACTTCAGTGCTATTGAATTAAGTTGAATTTACTTTAATTCTTATTAATTCTCATTAATTTGCAATAAACCTCTTAAATTTAATCTATTTCTCTTGAATAAAGCTTAATACCAATAAATTCTTTTTAATTATCTTCAATCTGATTAAATTGATTAAAATTTTTAATCTACATAAATTTACTATCGCTACCTAAACATTCTTCGAAATACGCTTGAATTCTTTTAAATCTTCTGGAATTTAATTGAAACGTGAACCGTGAACCCCGTGAACTCCCTTAAATCCGCTTAAATTCTTCTCAATTCGCTTAAATTTTTCTCAATTCGCTTAAATATTCATCAATTCGCTATAACTCTTTTAAAAGCCATCAAATTTTCTTGAATAAAGCCAACTACCAACAAATTTATTTTTAATTTTCCCCTGAATCCTGAATAAGACAAAATTCAATTCAATGATATATTCCCACCAGCGCTTTCCTCTGCTTTACTAAAAAAAAATAAACTTAACCAAAACTGTAAGGGGTTTCAAGAAAATGCTTCAAATTTTATTAAGATCTTTTTTATTAGCGATAAATAAACTTACATAACTTTACAATAACAATATACTCTCTTGCAACTCTCAGAAAATATAAGATCTATTCATAATAATTCGTAGATAATATCGAGTTAGGTGTGACGAGAAGATTCGCTGCATTTGGATAAACGAAGAGATTGAATTTTAATGGTTTAAAACTTAAAAATGTTTACAAATAATGTCACTTACAGTCATTTACTGAAACAATTGGTTATTCGTTTGATCCGGCAGCAGCGAATATTGCGCATTCAAAACTTACGTTGCAACACCTAAAATTGTAGCTTCTCTTCAGGTCGTGTTCTCATTAAAACACCATGCAGGCAAAACGAGAATTATATAATGTTTCGGTGTAGTAACACCGATATTTTAAAAACTCTTTTAAAGAATTCAAAGAACTTTGAAAGAGCATTTAGAAATGATTCGAGCAACATGACGTGTTCATCCTAAGAATACACTATTAGGTGAAACATGTACTTTGATTTATAAAAATACCCTAGCCGAATGAATGATTTGTCACTCTAATATGATAAATAACTTTATATTCATTTCAGTTCGACGTCCTGTTACTCGAATGCAAGTTGCTTAAAATTATCGAAATCCAAGCGTTTTGATTTTACTGTTCAGCCTACAACTGGCCACACAGATCGAGTCAAAAATAGTTTCTTCTCGATAAGACAATCAGGGTGGGAACTATACAAATAGTCGTATCAGTAATAATTATTCTACTGATTTTATGATTGTTATCTCAACAATTATGCCATGGATGAAACCAGTGAAAACATTTTCTCTACAAATACGAAAGTAATCACTGGTACAAGTTGTATTCCAGCTGAAGATTCGTATTCAGAAACGTCCGACGATCCTGGACATGTTTCTGTATGTGAAGCTGCACACGAAACTGGGCAGGTAATTTTAACCCTGGCGGAACGAAGGAACCGAAAGGAACCGTTGAAATTCGGATTCTACGTTTAAATTTCCATTAAAAAACTTTAAAAAATAAAATAACTGTCATTTACATGGGCTGAAGGTGGCAAGTGAGAGCAATCAAGCAGTGTCCTTGAGGTTACGTTTGTGCTGGCTGAGTGCATTTATAAAAAGACGTGTTAATATTGGCATGTTTTCTCACGTTAATTTAATTTTTTAGGATGTCAAAAATCTTAGGTATACTTAATTTTGCAGGGCATTAAGGCAATGAAAAAAATATTCTTCAGATTCATGGGGAAATTTCAAATTATGCCATAATACATCATTTTAGAACAAATTTGAGTATAAGATATTCTAGGAATTTTGTAGGGTTTAAAGAAAATGAAGAAAATTAGTTTTAGGGTTCAAAGGATTTGAAAAGATTTCTAAAATCGTCAGACAAGAATTTGAAAGATTTTAGGACCATTTTTTTAATTTTATAGAATTAAAAAAAAATTTTAACGAAACATTTGAATAATTTAAAAATATTACAAGGTTTAGCAATTTTGAAAGAATTATAAAAAAATTTGTCTTCAGTTTTAGGGGAATATTTTTAACGACTTCTTATTTTCAAAAAATAATTTCAAGAGAATTGAAAAATATATCAAAACATTTCTAACAATTTTTCTTTAAATTCGAAAAATAATAGAAGATTTTGAAGAAATTTTCTGAAAATTCCTAGGAAATTCTGGAAGATTTTAAGGAAATTTTTTACGTTTTGAATGATTTTTCGAAATTTTAGAAAAAAATCGAGTCAGCTGAAACTAGTTCAAAGAATTTAAGAGGTTTCGAATAGATTAAAAATATTTTAAAACTTGGCAGCATCTTCGAAAAATTATCAAGAAACATTAAAAACTGAAGTTTCTTGAACTGAACACTTCTTAAATGAGAAACTTAATTATTTTTATTTAAAATAGTTTAAAAATCCTTGAAAAGCTTCAAAATTTTATTAAAAAATCTTGAGAATATGAAGTTTTTTTCAAATTTACTTATTTTTTGAAATTTTGTCCGAATTTCTAAATATCTGTCAAAATTAATCGAGTTTTTTTCTAAAATTTAAAAAAAAAACCGCAAGTTTTATAACATTTTTTTTAATATTTTGAAGTATAATTTGGTTAACAAAAAAATAGAAGCTTTTCAAGAATTGTGAAAGGCTTCAAAAGAATGAAAACATTTTCTTAAGATTCCTAGAACAATAAAAAATAATTTTTCACTTTAAAATATTATTTTAAGATTAAAAAGGTTTTACAATATTTTAAAAAATCTGAAAAAAATTCTGGAAGATTTTAAAGAAGCTTTTTGTAATTTGCATGATAATTTTAAATCTTTTAAAAACTCCTGAATATCTGTTAAAATTATTTAAGTTTTTTCCACAAATGTTTATTTGTAAATTATACATTACTTGTCTTAAATTAACATTCAAATATTCCTCAAAATTTAATAATTAACCTTTCTATAAATTTAAAGATTTTGAATTGAAAAGGCTAAAAATAGAATATTTCATAAAGTTTCAGTCAGACGTTAACATTTTTCCAATGATAAAGACTTCCAAACTGAAACCGTTCAATTTTTAACGTTAAAATCTGAAAATTCTTCAATTTTGAACTAAACACACTTCAGAAAAAAATAATTCATGTTAAATTTGTTAATTTAACCGTATTAATTTAAAGGTTTAGTTTTTTCTTTCTCTTTAGGGAAAAGTTACAATTTTTATTTAATCCTAATGATTAAGGCCTCATTTTATTGTTCGAAGGATTCTCTACATTTCTATTTGTGTTGATTTTATTTTTTTTTTATATTTAATAAGACATCATACAGTTATTATTTTTATAAACAATCACAATTTAAAGTTTCATTAACACTACCCAAATAGAATTGTAGAGGATCCTTCAAAGAATAAAATGCGGCCTTGCTCATTAGAATTAAATCCCTAAAGAGAAAGTAAAAACAAAAACTCTAAATAACTACTGTTAAATAAACAACTTTAATCTGAATTATTTTTTGCAAAATGCACTTAGAAGCTTGCGCCAAGATTTCCGGAAATTAATAATAGATCTATTTTTTTATATTTTAGAAATCATTTTAAAAATTAGCGAGTTTTGAGATTGATTGTACTTAAAATTAAAAATGTAAGCTTAGAAATAAAAATTGAAATAAAAAAATTAATTCACTCTCATTTCCCGGTCTCTTTGCAGAATAAAATAAAGTTCCTTCCACCAAATTCCTGTACAGAACCTGTCAAGATTTCTTGTGAAAGTTCGGGTGCAGCAGCACATACAGGAACATGACCAAAATCCTCCGATTTTCTGGTAGAGGAATTTTCAGCTGGGACAACGATATCTTATCATTATTTGATTATCATTGTCAATTTTCCCAAGTTTAATACTCGATCCAGAGTGAAGCTGTAACCTGACACTTAATCCATCACTTAGGAGGCTTCAGTGAACTTTATCATTAATTAGTAGTACAGAGTTTCAGGACTCATTCGCTTAGACTAAACGGAAATCGATATAAGCTGCTTCTACGTGCAATGTATTCTCTAAAGGATACAAGAGCGTTATTTGATTTGTGTGTTTCTACCAAGTGTTTGCAGTATCTAGTACATTTTCCGTGAAAAATAGTCTCACTTAGGACTGAATACCTTACAAAAAGAGAAGAGTATCGCAGATTCGCTTTTCTTTACAAAATCCGAAATCTTTAAATCTACACATACTATGTCACGCGTACAAGATACCGCAAACGCTACTTATGTACATATTTGTGTCATCCAAGTCTCTGATAAGCGTTTGTTGACAAACTCTAGAAAAACACCCCGTAAAAGGCCATCTTTAATCTCACAATATCTTTCGTTTTATACTTTTAATTAGTGTTTAAAAAATCTTTGGATACAGAAGATTGACAACTTTCAGTTCCAAAAAATATTTGTCGTTAAAGAAACCTTTTCCGCTGAGCGTTTCAGAGCATCCTTAGACTTCATTCAGATTCGTTGTCAAAACCGTTTTAATGATAATGAAACGTTTCAAAACGTATAGTTTAACAAGACTGTTCAACAGTCTGATGGATAAGCATATCTTCAAAGTCTACGACTTTCCATATTTATAACAGACATGCAACATTGATGGGAATTTTTTTTCATAAAACTAGTAGCTCTATAAACTAGTTATTTTTTAATTACACGGAGTTCTAAGCAAAATTTGCAATCCTCAATCCAGCAGAATAAACGATACTTTCCTTGACCGTAAGAAAGTAAAGTCGACTGTGACTGGACTTGTGCAATTATTTTGTTGATTCCGGTTTCACCGATTCACAAGTTTTCACTTTATGTTCTTCCGTCACTTTTAGATACTTCCAGGGTATAAATTTCCATCCGGAACTTATAAAAAAAACTTGGTGTGGACTCCGATCGAAAGTCATGAGAGTGTAATGTAGAGAAATACAAAAATTGGTATCATACGTTACAAACATACCTGACATTACAAAAATTTGCAAGCGTGTTCGACACTCAAGGCGCAAGAAGAAATAATCGCGCTGCGCTGCTGATGGGGCTGAAATTAAAAATCGGTGGTGCCATTGGATCAACAATAGTTCATTTAAATATATACAAATTTTGTTTTTCCCCCAATGAAATCACCAATTCAGAAGTTCGCCTCAAATCAACCTGTGACAACATTTCAAAAAGAGTCCAGTAAAGATCTTGTAACAGTATAAAAATATTCAATTCGCTAGGAAGAGCTAATCGAACACGCATCATGGAACTTACCTTGAAAAAAAGATCACTTGCATCGAAACTATACGAAAAAAATTGTGTTCTACCGTAAAATCGGCAGTGTAGAGAACGCATAGTTTGTGACATTGTGTAGTTTCATTGGTCGCGAGAAAATCCCGTTCTCAGACGTAATTAGTGTTCAATAAAGTATCCTCCGATTTAAATTCGGATTCGTTCGACTTTGATGAGTTTTTCTTTGCTACAATCGACACTCCCTTTTGCACTCCAACCAGCGTGTCACCTCAGTCAGCTGATCCCTCAAGTTTCTCAGTCTGTCTATTCTAGTAATTTACGAATCCATAAGTACCGACAGTAAAAGATGAATCAATGGAATGAGAATTCACATTTTGATCGCCGACGAAAAAGGACCTGATCTTAATAAAGATCCGTTATGTCCAGAAACGTCATCCATAATGCCATCAGCCATAATATCATCAACTTTGCCAATTAGTTAATTCAACAAAAGTATCTCGACCCTTAGCATATGAATTATCAATTATAAAATTATAAAAACCGCTTCGAATAAACAAAAATTAATATCACTTCAGAGTACGAGTTTATCACAATTTGTTTTACTAATTTAAATGTAGAAGACACTGGTCGAATTTTTATTCAGTCAGTCGCAAAAATGATCCATGAATTATGATCAATGAATTAATAATGAAAGAATTAAGTACTTCTAAAATTTATGATGGCTTCGCTTTGACTCAAACGAGCGGAATGTAGCGAGGGCGAGTTCAAATGCGAGAAGCGAGTATCGAGAGAGCGTTTGTGCGTGCCTCGCATCATTTTTTTTTTTAGAAATGAGGTAAGTATTGTCGATCAGAAAATTTGATTCTCTAAGAGAATTAGTCCTCTTTTCAGAAAACTGGTTCCTCGTCAGTTTCCTCGCTATCGTCAGTTCTTCTAGAGGCATTCACTACAGGTGAAGAGTTGAAGGAATTCGTCCTGGGTCTTCTAAACTGTTGACGCTTTTGTTGCTGGTTCGGTTGTTGCTGATTGTCACCGCTTTGCGCTCGAGCTGCTATCAAAGGTCTCAGTGCACATCGAAGGGACCAATAAAGTCTTGGATAAGACTGCTCATGTCGAGCGATCAACTCCTCGTTTCTTTGTCGCTTCTGGAAAAAAATAGCTTTACACATGGTGTCTACTCAAATCCTGAACATAAATTCCCTGACAATGGGGTTGTTGCATGAATTTTAGAAAATACGTTTTTTAAATACTGGATAAAATTCTAAAATTTGCAGTACACTTAAATTTTTTAGAATGCTACACTAACAGGGAAAGCAATAGATTAAAAAACGGTATCTAAAACCCTATTCAAACTCTGTGACCTTGAAATTTCACATCGTAGAAACCGCTGAACCAATCAGAATAATAGTATGCCCTAACTCGAGTATGCCATCTGGTGGCCTTTGCGTGCAGCTATCGATTAAAGTAAACTACCCACAGAGATATTACAGATAGAGTAGGCATGCCTATAGGTGGTAGCGTCTTGCGAATGAAAAGAGAAAGAGAATCATTTATATATTTATATCTCTTCTCTTTCTTTGCCAACTGCGCATGCGTGACTCTGATTCAACGGGCAACGACAAAATGCGAACCTAACCTGTACTTCTGTAAATAAATATTAGATTCTCCGAATGTGAATGTGGTAACAAAGATTACTAAACATTTGTTGTTAAATGTGACTATCTACTGTGTTCTCTGCAAAAAAGAGCCAATACCTAGAGATAAAAGTCGCAGTTTTCATAAGTAAGTTTGTATACGAAATATAAGCAGCAAGTATTTAGCAAAAATGTTGATTGCTTAACCGAATGATTTGCAGATAAGCTTCACCTACATCGGTTGAAGATTACGTGAGAAATGTATTCTGTTTCGATTCATGTTTTCATGTTCTGACACGAAATACAATCAACACGCATGCGCCAGTGGACAGAGACAGCAATACCTAAATCATCCTCTCTCTTTCTAAAGGCCGGACTCTCCCACTTGTATGCGCGCCTATAGCATGTCTACTCTATCTGTAATATCTCTTTGAAACTACCAGAGAGTGACCTGACGTTATTGTCAGATATTTGCAGTTCTCATTAAACTGCTGAAGATTGTCAGCTATTTCTGTGTGTACAAGTGCACAAGAACCACTTAATTCTCACGAGATTCTTGTTAATCCTGAGCAGTAAAGTGAGAACTGCAAATCCCTGAGAATGAGGTTAAGTCTCTCTCTTGAAATTTAGAGAGCTTCAACCATTCTCGATTGATCTCTTCAACTGGAGGGAATAAGTGAAATGACAGAGCAGCCATCGGAATAATTTTAGAAGTGACAATTGATAACATGTTTCGCGTTGCGGAATTTTCAGTTATAGTTAAAATTAGTAGTAATTAAACGTAATGCCATCAGCTGACTCCAGTCGTTTCGAATTATGACCTATCGGTAGCTGTTGGCAATGACCGCCAGAGGGAGCACTCAAGTTGGGGGAAGCGAATACAGTACTTGTAATTTGGTAAACTTTTTAAACTGCGCATGCGTCGCGCCAGCTACCCGATTGGTAACTGTTAGCGCGCGCATTTAAATAATGCAAATATTCAAATTAAATATTTATGACAAAGATTCGATAATTTTAGTGATTTTATATTAATTCATATTCTTGGGAATAAAAAATAATTTAATTTTGAAACTTGACAGAAATACGATTAACCATTGTGATAAAAAAATGCTTTTTTTCTAAACTCAGAATTCACAACGTCTTTTTAATTAAAATCGAATTATTTTTTATCTGTAATATTAAAAGAAGATATTCAAAGAAAAATAATTTTTGTAAACATGCAACAACCCCATTCCAGGTTTTCTCCTGGTATAATTTTTTATAGTAGAGAGTTCGAGTTTTTTCAAACAATCTTCTCAGATTATGAATAATATTTTGAGAATTTATTATAAATAATCGTTCTTTCGGTCTCCTTGGCAAATTTCTAGAAATTTAGTTATGTTTAATTTATAAAGCTTGGATAAATTATATTATAATATATTCCTTAATATATTATTAAATAATTAAATAAATACATAGTAATAAATAATTTCTTAAATTTGTTCCTAAAAATCACGAATAAATAAATAATAAAGTATTGCGTTTTCAGCTAGAAAGCTTTATGTAAAGCAGATTTTCAACTTAAATATTAAAATTTGAAATTAAAACAATTAATTATCAACTAAGAAGACTAAATCTCTATACTAGAAAAGAGGAATTGTCAACAAAATTTATGAATTTTCAACCAAGCAGTTGAGTTTTCAAAAAATAAAAAATGAATTTTCAACTAAAAATGGAGAAATTAAATCTTTAGT
>JAAAKG020200651.1:4065-23596 GCA_010014905.2 Druon quercuslanigerum | reverse complement strand
TTATTTGCGAATATTTGACAAGATTTAAAGAAATGAAAGCACTTTGAGTTTTTACGCACACTGCTTTACCGAGCTGTGTATTAAATTTAATACACATGCATATTAAATTCACTAAACCAATTTATGTTAGATTTCAGTAGCGGCAGTGGATATTTGCTTCACACGCATGTGTATTAAACCTCGTACAGATTTTTCTAACAGTGTAGAGGATAGGACAATGTATATGTTGGTAAAATGTTTTGGCTAGGAAACTGTATAGGTTCGGACACTGTATATGTGGGGACAATGCATAGGTTGGGATAATGTGTAGGCTAGGTAAATGTATAGGTTGGGTCACTGTATAGGATGGATAACTGTACGCTGTTAAAAATAATATTTAATTTATTATACCAATGTATATTAAAATTGATATGTCAAGCATATGAAATCGCCATTAAGAGCGTGTATATTAAATTTTATATAAATGCATGCTAACCACTTACTTATTTTGAATAATAAAACATGATATATTCTTCAAGTTGAGCAAAAATAAAATTCGATTTTAAATCTAAAAGGTCAATTAAGAAAATAAATAACCGACCTAACCTACGATCGACTGTACCCACGTTAAGTTTCTAGCATTCAGAGCGAATTTTGGAAAAAGTTCCACCTGTACGTTACACTTTATTTATAAATAATAATTTAATCGACGAATTGTAGATTATTACTTTATTTGCGAATATTTGACAAGATTTAAAGAAATGAAAGCACTTTGAGTTTTTACGCACACTGCTTTACCGAGCTGTGTATTAAATTTAATACACATGCATATTAAATTCACTAAACCAATTTATGTTAGATTTCAGTAGCGGCAGTGGATATTTGCTTCACACGCATGTGTATTAAACCTCGTACAGATTTTTCTAACAGTGTAGAGGGTAGGACAATGTATATGTTGGTAAAATGTTTTGGCTAGGAAACTGTATAGGTTCGGACACTGTATACGTGGGGACAATGCATAGGTTGGGATAATGTGTAGGCTAGGTAAATTTATAGGTTGGGACACTGTATATGTGGGGTCAATGCATAGGTTGCGACAATGTTTTTTCTAGGTACATTTATAGGTTGGGACACTATATATGGCGAATAACTGTATAGGTTAGGACAATGTACAGGTTGGTCGAATGTGTTTGCTAGGTAACTGTGTAGGTTGGGTCACTGCATAGGTTGGATAACTGTATAGGTTACGACAGTGCATAGGTTGGGACACTGTATATTTGGGGACAATGCATAGGTTGGAACAATGCCTAATTTGGGACAATGTATAGACTAGGTAAATGTGTAGGTTGGGACACTGTATATGTTGGATAACTGTATAGATTAGGAAAATGCATAGGTTGGGACAATGTGTTGGCTAGGTAACTGTATAGGTTGACCAGCGCTTTTTCTCCACTTTTTTGCGTTGATGACACATTGTTAGTTATTCAAAATAGTTTTACAATAAAAAAATAAATTAATAAGCAGTTTTGCTAGCCTAAAAAGTCCAATCGTTTAGAAAATAGTTTAGTTTTAAACCGAAAAAGAATAATTTTCAACAAGATATATAATTTTTAATTAAAAAAGATTAACTGACAAGCAAATAGTCGAAACAAATGGAATTGTTAAATTTTAAGTTTGAAAAACCAATTTAAAAAACGAATAAATAAACATATAGTTTAATAATAAATTTTAAATTAAATGTATTTAAAAAAAAATTTAAATGCTTTATAAATTAAATTTTCAAAAAATAAAAAAGCAGAATATCCCACGTTTTGTGTCAATTTATAATTTAATTTATATTGCCCAGCAAACGAGAACCAGAAATATTTCATCCCAATCTATAAAGTTATCTTTTTTATTTAATAGGCTTCATGTGAAAATTTTATTTAGTTGACTTAAGAGCTATTCAAGAGAAGATTTGAAAAATAATTTTTTTAAATTTGTTCCTCTGGAATATTCCTATTCTAAATATTAATATTTGCTTATGATAAACTAATTAAGATTTTCGAACAAATAAATACGCAGTTCATATGCGCAATTTATATTAAATGTAAGGTATTATCACGAGTAATAAAATAAAAAAAGTTTTTATTATTCATCCATGATTATAATCACTCATAAATAAATGATAAATTTATTTCTTCTCCATTTTACTCAAAAAGATCTGCGAATTTTTATGGATTTTTATATTGAACAAATTTATTTTTATACTGAAAAAATTACAATTTCGGACAAACGACACAAATTATGAAACTAAATAATAAGACAAAAGTTCTTAATTTAAAAAAGATCCACAAATTTATTGCTAATTATTTTTATTCTATGAAATGCATAGTTTTTGTTTTATTTGTAAAAATACAACATTAAAAATGAAAAAATAATTTTTTAGAAAAACGACACCAGCTACGAAAAAACAAAATAAAAGTTTTCTATCCAAAAAAGAACTAAAAATTTGTTTTTCATCATTTTTTAAAGGAATGCTTAGTTTTTGTTTTAATCACATAAAAATAACATTAAAAATAAAAAATTTAAACCTTAGACTAACGGCACAAGCTATTGAAAAAAATTGAGAAGTTGTTCACCCAAGAAGAGACATAAATTGGTTATTAATTATTTTTCGATGAAACGCGTATTTTTGGTTTTAGTCATAAAATATAAAATTAAATATTTGACAAACGAAACAAGCTATGCAAAAAATGAATAGACAAAAGCTGCTTATCCCAAAAAATACAAATTTGTACTTAATAATTTTTGGATAGGATAGGTAGTTTTTGTTTCAGGAAATAAATTTGTTTAAATACGAAATTAATTTTTTTTTTAAGTACACACGGTAAGAAAAAAAAAGATCGACAAATTTTCAAATAATAATTTTTATAAAGGTAGAGTAGATTTTATTTTATTCATGAAAATTAAGTTTAAGCATAAACAAAATTAAGCTTTTGGAAAAACCACCCGGAAGACGAAAAGATGATTTTTTTCAAAAATATATAAATCTTCAAAACTAAAATTAATTTTTTAACCAAAGAAACACATTTTAAACAAATCAAAATAATGAATTATAAAAATGATAACAACAAAGCCGTTAAATTTGTGATCAGAGAAATTGATTTCTAATATAATTATAAATTTTCAATCAAAGAAAATCAATTTCGAACCAAATAGTTTGATTTTTGACCAAAAGATGGATTTTCAAACATAAAGATAAATTTTCGGCTAAAAAATAAAAAATTTCAACAAAATATTTAAATTTTCAATAAAAAAAATGAATTTTCAACCAAAAAAGTTGATTTTCCAACAAAAAAATGAATTTTTAACTAAGCAATATAAATTTTGAACACTAAATATTTTATGTTCTATTTAAGTTATTTTTAACCACAATAAACGAATTTTCAACGAAATATTTAAATTTTTAATTGAAAAAAGATCCTAAAATAAAATAATAAATAATAAAACAAACAAAAATTAATTTTTAATGAAGCAGTACGTCTTTGAACTTATAAGTTGAATTTTAAATGAAAAATGACGAATATCCAATAAAAAAGTTAAATTTTTTGTAACATAAATGAATTTTCAATGTTAAAAATGAATTTTGAACAAAATGATGAATTTTTAATAAAACCTCTACATTTTAAAACAAAGGAATGAATTTTCACCTGTAATGATGAATCATCAACAAAAAATGAAATATAAACCAAATAGTTGAATTTTGGTTTAAAAAGATGAATTTTCAGAAATAAAGATTAACTTTCTATAAAAAAAATTTTTTTTAACAAAAAACATGCATTTTTAACAAAATGTTTAAATTCTTAAGGAAAGAAATTAATTTTCAACTAGAATAAGAAATTTTTAACCAAAAAACGAATATACAACCAAGAAGTTTAATTTTCTACCAAAACAGACAATTTCAGCGACATTCATAAATACTTGGTAAATTTTATGATTTTTTAAAGCAAATTTAATTAACAAAAGCAAATATATAAGGCGTGTGTCGAAAGAAAAATTAGTTTTTTTAGATGACAACTTTCTTAATTTGGAACTTCATGATAATTTTTTAAAAAATTCATAAGTAATTGATCAATTTTATTATTTTTTTTTAAACAATTTTTATAAACAAATGCATTATTGGGTCATCTGTCGAAGGAAAAATTCTTCTTCGTTTTCGATGTCAGACTTTTTAATTAAGATCTTTATAGTAAATTTAACAACATTTATGATTAGTTGATAAATTTTGTATTTTTTTTAATCGAATTTACCAAACAAATGCATTATTCGGATTTTTTAAATGTATTTTTTTATGTATTTTTTATGCATTTTACTGAAATTATTATGTATTTTCCCATTAAGAAGACTGAAATCGAAAAAAAAGAATTTGTCCGTCGACAGATGCCCTAATAATGCATTTGTTTATTAAAATTGTCTTAAAAAGTTATAAAATTGATCAATAAATTATGAATTTTTGTGTGAAATTATCATAAAGTGCGTAATTAAAAAATTTGTAATTGAAAAAACTAATTTTTCTTTCGACAAATGCTCTATCTATGTATTTGTTTATTGAATTTGTTTAAACATCATCAATTTAACAACTATTTATGAATGTTGCTGAAATTGCCATGAAGTTCCCATTAAAAAAAAAAAAAAAAATTTTTTTGCCAACCCATTCCCGAATAATGCATTTGTTTATTAAATTTGTTTAAATAAACCATGATATTAATAAACAAATTATTGAGTTTTCTAAAATTATGATAAAGTTCCTGATTAAAAAAATGAAATCGAAAAAAATTTTCGATTGGAAAAGTGCCTTAGTAAAGCATTTGTTTATTAAAATGTTTATATAATAATAACAATAATAATTTTTAAAAAATATCTCTAAAATCTCATAGGCTTTTTTTCATATTTTTTTGTGTAAATTTACCATGTTTTCAAAAATAATGAAATATTCAAAATCCTCCGGAACTTTAGTGGAGGGGAGGAACTAAAAGAGGGTATAGAGGAAGTGAACAATGTAGAAAATGAAGGCGAAGAGGAAATATAATGGCACTGGTGAAAATAAAACAAAGGGAATATAAGACTTAAGTGATGAAAAAGGAGCGTTTAAGGAAGTTCGGAGAGTGTAGAGGAACGCTTCGATATGGGTAGAAACGAACAATTTTAAGTTAAAGAATAGCGGAAGAGGAAAGAAAGAAGGGGGATGAGTGGGCTAAGTGTAGAAGAATATAGATAGAAGGTGATATTGGGACGAAGGTAGAAAAGAGTTAATAAAAAACCATTTAACTAGAAGAGAAAGGAGAGGAACTAGGGAGAGAAAGGAGGGGAACTAGGGTGAGAAAGGAGGGGAACTAGGGAGAGAAAGGAGACAAGACTCATTCATAAAATAAGGAAAGAATGAAAGGTATGGTAATGGAATCTAGCAGGCTAGTAAAGAAAGGAAAAGGAATTAATAAGGATGAGAGGTAGTGGTAAGGATGCAGTCGCTAGATGAAAGAGCATCGAAAAGAGTAAAGGAAAGTTAATAAAAGGTTAAAGATAGAAGGTTCAAAACGTAAAAAGTAAGAACAAAAACCAAAAATAATAGTAGAAGTGTAACATTAATGATAAAGAGTTAAGGTAAAGGTCAAGAATGTGAAAAAGAAAGAATGGTATCGTAAATAAAAGGTTATTCCATCTCTTCAAACAGATTTTGGTTAAGAATGAAAAATGTATCTGGATACAGTTAATTTGTTGCACTGTTGCACATTAATGTCTATTTGTTAATCTAGTTCTATACTTTAGAATGTCAGCTGTACCAGGTGCCTTGTCATTTTTTATTACTTCTCACACCTTGATTATTTCTTCCCTTATGGCCCCCTTTCTCATCTCATTCCCTTCAACTTTTTCTCCTTTCCTCCTTTCCTATATTTCTTCTCTACTTATCCTATCTAATCCATAACATATTATTTTTCAGTTCTACTATCCCAATATCTTGTTTCAATATTTTTCTACCCTTTCTTTCAAAAACTACATTAAAATTCTCTTTATTAAACGTCTTATTTTCCTTCTTTGTTATCATACATCTTAGTATACTACTTCTTTTTATCCTATATTCTTCTCAACTCATTTGAGAAATTCCAAATTTTTAATACTTCTTTAAAAGTGATAAAACATTTACAAATCCTCTAGAATTTTAATAAAACCCCATACAGTCTGATGAGGTCCCTTGAAATACTTTAAAAAATGAGTAGGAATGATAAGGACAGATTAGAAAAAATGAAGAGAAGAATATAAAGGAGAGAGAGAGAGAACGAGAAAAAGGGGTAAGAAGAAATATTTATAAAGAGATAAAAGTAATAAAGGTTCTATGAGAAAAGGGGGAATAATTAAAAGAAAGAGTGAAAACTGCTAAGAAGGATAGATGCAAAGTAGGTATAGAGGAAGTCAGAAGTGTAGGAAAGAAAGGGGAAGATGACATATAATGGCATTGGTGAAGTAAAAAAAAGAGAATATAAGAGAAAAGTGATAAAAAAAGGGGCTTATAAGGTAGCTCGAGGAGTGTAGAGGACGTAGTGGAAGAGGAAAGAAAAAAGTGGGCTGAGATGAAATAGGAGATTAAAGATAGAAGTGGAGATTGGGACGCAAGTAGGTAAGAGTTAATAAAAAGCTATTCGACGTGACACAAGGAGAGAAAGGAATGAAGTAGAGGAAAGCAAGTAATAGAGAGGAAGCAAAAAAATACAAAAATGAAATACGGGAAGAATAAAAGAGGATGGAAAAGAGTAAGGGAAAGTTACCAACGGTTACGTATAGCAGATTTAAAATCTAACCAGGAAGAATAAAAACAAAGAACACTAGAGGTGTAAGAATTATGATAAATAGTTAAGGGAAAGGTCAAGTCCATCAAAAAGAAAGATGGGAATCCAAATAAAAAGTTATCCCATCTCTTGAAATACATTTTGGGTGAGATAAAAGAATTTATCTGGCTACAGTTAATCTGTTGTCCCGTTTCTTGGCCGTCACAGGAAGAAATCCTCAGTGGAACGAATAAGGCGAGTACAAGTAAAAGGTGAGTATAAAAGAGAGAGTTGGAGTAAGAGTAAGAGAGGATGACATGTGGGCAACCCACGCTGCAATCATCGATGATTTAGCCCTTTGAGTCGCGTATCACTTTTTTTCCTCTCGTTGTCACCTCCCTCACTCTCAGTTTAAGTTTAAACTTTATGAACGAGCCAACCCTTGAGCTCGAGCCGTTTGATTTATCATGAACCTCGCCTCTTTTTCCTCTCTCTTTCTCTCTCTCTTTCTCTCTCTCTTTCGCTCTCTCGCTCTCCCTCCCTATCTCCCTCTTTCTTTCTCTCTCACCCTCTCTCTCTCTCTCTCTCTCTTTCTCTCACTTTGAGGTCATCCTCTTGAAGCAAGTTGGGCATGGCAGACAGGTGACAGGCGTTCATCTAATACAATTACTGGGAAACGGTGTTATTTATGAGGTATGGAAAAGAGCATTGATAGCAGCCAAGAGTGTTCCGAAAGCTGAAGCCCAAGGCCTAAATCTGCAATAGGGTGATTGAGAGTGCATAATGCAAGGTGTTGAGGCAGGTCAGTGATCGCCACTAATGATCGGGAGTGCGTGGGTGTAAATTAAACCTAGTATCGACCAACCAACGCGACCCAACGATAAAGACGATTTCTTTTTCTAAACCTGATGTCTTATGCAATTTCTGCATTCATTCAATCGACTGAGTCTAATAGGTCCAAATCATTTGATCAAATAAGATTTTTTTTAAAAAAACCTTTCTAATGATTTTAGGCCCAATAGGAGCGTTCACATGTTATGTAACACACTAGGAAGGGGGGGAGGGGGTAGACGTATATTTATAATTAAATTATTTAAAAAAATTTTAATTTTAAATATTGTATTATTATATTATATTATATTACTAGATAGCTGAATTTTCAACAAAGAAGATTAAATTTTTACCGAGGTGGATGGATTTTTATTTATATCTAAACTAATTCCAGACAAAAAGTATAATTTAAAAAAAAAATTATTTTTACAGAAAATTTAACTTTTTATTTGTAATTGAAATTTTATCTTTTCTATTTGAAACTTTAACTGCTTATTTGTATTTCTTTTTAGGATTGAAAATTAGATTATTTTTTGGGCATATTTATTTGTTTTTAAGTTTAAAATTTTAATTTTTTAGCAAAACGTTTAACTATTTTATTTTTCTCTAAGATTTTTTTTAAATTCATTTTTGGGTTGATGATTCATCATTTTCGTTGAAAACTCATTTCTTGATTGAAAATTTAACTATTTTGTTGAGAATTAATTTTTTGTTGTTGAAAAATAATTGTTGTAAATTAAAGTGGAAATTATATTAAGGGTTTAAAATTTATTTATGTTTAATTAAAAATTAAACTATTAGGTTCAAAATTAATGTAATTTGTTTAAAAATCTTTGTTTTTTATAGAAAATTAACCTTCCTAAATGAAGCTTCATCTCATTGATTGAAAATATAACTATTTTATCAAAAATTAATTTTTTTAAACTATTTTCCTTCCGAAAGTAAATTTTTTTTTATAATAAAATGTAACTATTCCATTTTGAGTCAAAACATTATCCGATTTCGATAAAAAATCAAAGTACTTGTATGAATCTTGAAAAAGAAACCTAATTTCAATAAAGGAAGATGATTTTTCAAAAAATAAATAAATTATCATCCAAAAGTTTTAACTGGAAATGGGACCAAATAGTTGAATCCTCAACCAAACTAATGAATTTTTGAGAAAAAAAAGATTAAGTTTCTACCTAAATAGACAAATTTCAACAAATAGTTGAATTAAAAAAAATTAATTTTTAACCAAATAGTTTAATTTTCTACCAAATTTTGACTTTTTGAGCGGAAAAGATGATTTTTTAATACAAAGTTGAATTTTCAACCTGAAAAATTATATTTTCGTGAATTAGGTTCATTTTCAGGCAAGGTATATGAATTTTTAATAAAAAAGAATGGATTTTGAACAACATAGTTGAATTTCAGATAAAAAAGATGACTAACAAAAAATATGAATTTTCATTGAAATAGTTGTTATTTTCAACAAGAAACTTATTTTTTAATGTTTAAAAATGAATTTTTAACCCCAAATAGAATTAAACAGTTAAATTAAAATAAAAATCTAGAATTTTATTATCCAAAAATGGGTTATTTAAATTTTTAGATAAAATAGTATATTTTTTACAAAAGAAATGAATTTACAAGAAAATAGTTAAACTTTCTTATAATAGGTTTTTTTTCTGGAAAAATAGTTAAATATTTGAACAATGCAGTCAAATTTTCAACCAAAAAGTTCATTTATGACAAAATAGTTCTATTTAGACCAAGATAATGAATCTAGAAAGAAATACAATTTTTCATTAATTATTCATAAATTTTTAGTAAATTATTTTAACTTTAAAGCCAGTAGTTAGTTTTACAAACAGAAAAATTAATTCCCTAAAATACGAATTTTAAACAAAATATATGAAATGTCAATGAGAAAAAATCAATTTTTAGTTAAAAATATATAATTTAAACTAAAATTTAAATATTTACTTTTTTCTTAAAAAAAGTTAATCTACAACTGAAAAAAGGGAAATTGTCAGAAAAAAATTAAATTTTTAATCAAAAGTAATCAATTTTCAAACCAAAAAGTTGATTTTTCGACCAAGCAGTTTTTTTACAAAAAAGAGTAACTATCAACAAAAAACGTGAATTTTTAAAAAAATAGTTTAATTTTAACTAAAAAGAATGCATTTTTAAACAAATTGTTGAATTTTGAACTACAAATATGATTTTTTACCTGAAAATGGCATCCTTCATTTTTTCAGTCAGAAACAAAAAGAATTTTTAAATAATTCAATAATTTCTTTTAATTATCTTTTTAATTTGACAACCAATCAAATAAATTCTCAACAAAGCAGTTCAACTTTCTGAAAAATTATAAATAATGATATACGAAACATGAGCAAATTATTTTTAAGAAGAATAAAAAGAGAGAAAAATAAGAGAGATTAATATTTTAATTTTTTTTAAATATCCTTTTTAATTTAAAATTAATTTTTAATCTTGAGAATTCGTCTTCTATGGTTGGATTCGGTTGACAATGTTTAATTTTTTTGGCAGAAAGATAAAACATTTTAATTAATTGATTTTTGTTTAAATTGTTCAACTGAAAATTCATCTATTAAATTTGTCTTAAACTTATTTTTTAGTTCAAACTGCAACTTTTTAATGTTAATTTATTTCTTTAATTTGAAAATTAAATTATCTTGTTCATTTCTTATAGAAAATTTAACTACTTTAATTGCACTTTAAAATTTATTTTTAATTATTGAAAATTTAACTATTTGATTGAAAATAAATTTCTTCTGTTTGGAAATTAAACTACTTCATTAAACATTTTTTTATGGTCAAAAATATACATACTTTACTGAATATTTTAATTTTTTTACTAAAAGTGTATCTTTTTTAACTCAAAATTAAATTTTTGGTTGAAGATTGATTATTTTATTTAAAAACTCATTTCTTTGGTCAAAAATTTAATTATTTTGTTGAAAATTCTTTTTTCTATGAAAAACGATTTTTCTAATAAAAATTATATATTCCATTTTCACCTTAAAATTGATTAATTTTTTATTGAAAATTCCGCTATTTGCTTAAAAATGAATGTATTTTGTGAAAAATTCGACTGAAAGATTCACCTCTTTGATTTGGAAATTTACCTATTATTATATGTTTGTTTAAAATTCGGTCATTAATAATTTAACTAATTAGTAGAAAATTGATGTTCTTGATTGACGATTCATCTCTTTGGTTGAAAATATAAATATTTTGTTCAAATTTATTTGTTTTTTTTTGTTAAAAATTAATTTTTTAGTTAATGCTTTATTATTTTAGTTAAAAATTTATTTCTCAGATTAGAAATTTAACTATTTTTTTGAAAATTCGACTTTTTGTTGAATAAAAATTTTTTTAAATTAAAATTTAACTAATCCATTTTGTGTTAAAATTTTATTTATTTCTAATTAAAAATGCAACTACTTGCTTATATCATTATATTATAATTTATTAATGGCAAATTAAACGATTTTTGTAAAAAATATTCTTCTTAAATGAAGATTCATTTGTTTAGTTAAGAATTTAATTTTGTAAAAAATTCTTGTTTTCTTCTTGTTTAAAAATTCCTATTTAAAGGGAAAATTCATTTTTTAAGTTGAGAATTTAATTTTTTTGTTTAAAAATTAAGCTACAAATTTCAAAAATCAAAAATCAATTTTTTTAGTATAGTTTCATATATATTTAATGTTATCAATTAAATTGGTACAATTTTTCTTAGTTTTGAATTTCAATTTTTCAATTTTTAATTTGAGTTTAATTTAAACCAAGTATAATCAGTTTTTGAGAAAAATATAAGAAAATCGATTACTTAACCCACGAAATAAAATACAATAAAATAACAATAAGGTACAAAATTGCAAAAATTTTAAATTTTATGAAAATGGTATTTTCTAGAATTTTAGAATTATTTTTGTAATTTTCTATCATTTTTCAATAAAATCCTTTAAGCGGTAGATAACTGCGAAAATATTTTAGCTAGAAACTACTAGTTTTTGCTAGAATTCAGAATATTTTTGATAATTGGACAAGTTGAAAAATCATTTATATTGTTCAAAATAAAACTATTTTAGTAGAAAATTTATCTGGTTCGTTGAAAAATAACAAATATTTTTTGTTTTGAAAATGAATAGTTTTATTTTTGATTTGAATATTCATCTCTTTTACTAGAAAAATCTCTGTGAAGGGTTTAGATATTTTTTTTAAATTTCGTCTTTTTTGTTTGCAAATTTAATTATACGGTTAACAGTTGAACTAATTTGTTGAAAATTCAGTTTTTTGTTTGCAAAACTTAAATTATTGAAAACTTAAATATTTTGTTTTAAATGCTTTTTCTTATAAAATTCAATTTATGAGCTTAAAAGTTAACTTTTATATCAGGAATTGATTTTTTATCAATTTTGTTAAAAATTTTACGATTTTGAAAGAAAAACCAACTATTTGGTTAAACAGTAACTTTTTTTCAAATTAATCCGTGTGTCTTAAAAATTCTATTTTTTTGTTTAAAACCGTTCTTCTCGGTTTGAAAATAAATTTGAAAATAAAGTTCAAAAAAGTGACTGAAAACCTTCCTTGGCTGGAAATTCAACTCTTCTGATGAAAAATAATCTTTTTAGTTCAAAGTTCAACTAGTTTGTTAAACAATCGTCTATTTGGTTGAAAATGCAATATTTGGTAACTTTAGATAGTTACTCAAAAAAAAGTAACTTACCCAACACTGGTCAAAGTGTGAATTAAAGAGAAAATAAAATCAGGCTAGTCCTTATTGATTGTTCAAACTGATAGACGATAGCTGGTATTCCATTTATGTAAGTGTGTATTGAGTAGTCTTTTTTTGGTCAACCTGAAATAATGCCAAGCCCAAAAAAGTTTCTCTCGTTTATCCTGATCCATTTGACTCCCGAAGTGTTTTTTCGCCTTCAGTTGTATAATACGATAGCTACTGATGATAAATGTATCTGTCAGCGATTAGACAGAACACGGCTACGGGGCAGCTGTCGGAGAACTGAGTAGTTTGTTTGTCGACATTTTTGATTTTTTGTCATTCCTCAAGGATCATGGACCCGCAGAAAATCTCTAGGTTGCGCCATTTTTAAAACGGTTTTGCCGTCCATTCCGTTGCGTTGAAAAGAAATTCTGGATCTCATTTAGCTTTGGTGATTGGAATCGCGCTGACTAATCTTCTATCCTAGTGAGTCAATAAATCACGTCTCGTAACTCATAACGATATCTAAAATTCCACCGTCCTCATGTTGATAACGGGATCATAACAATTTCTTTCGGCAATCTCTCTTAATTCTTACCATCAAAAAATTCGACATTTTAGCTCTCTTAAAACGAGAGAGTAAAATTTTACTGATTTACAGTGACATTTTACTGGTTTAATCAGTATAATTCCATCACTGGTTTGATCAGTGATTTTTGCTGGTTTAACCAGAGATTTTCACTGGTTTCTCAGTACCAGTGACAGCCAGTGAAATATCAATGGTTAAACTAGCCAGAAGTGTGTCACTGACAATCAGTGAGATTCTACTGGTTCACTCAGTGAAATTCCGTTACTGGTTTAACCAGTGATGTTTAATGGTTTAATCAATGACGTTCACTAAGTTAATCAGTGCTGCTCACTGGTTTAATAAGTGATATTCACTGCTTTCTCAATACCAGTGACAACCAGAGAATTCGCACTTGTTGAACCAGCCAGAAGTGTGTCACTGAAAAATCAGTGAGATTCCACTGGTACACTCAGTGGAACTTACTGGTTTCTCAGTATCAGTGACATCTCACTGGTTAAAAGAGGCAGAAAATTTACACTGACAATCAGTATGATTCTACTGATTCACTCAGTGGAAATACGTCACAGTTTTATTAAGTGATTTTCACTAGTTTAACTAGATATTTTCACTAGTTTAACCAGTGATTTTCACGGATTTAACCAGTGATTTTCACTGATTATACCAGAGATTATATTATTATTATGTTCACTGATTTCTCACTAACAGTGACAACCATTGAAATCCCACTGGTTAAAACAGCTAGAAGCGTATCAATGGCAATTAGTGAGATTCTACTGTTTCATTTAGTGGAATTCGGTCACTGGTTTAACCAGTGAGTTTCTCTGGTTTAATCAGTGATGTTCATTGGTTTGTCAGTACAGGGAAAACCAGTGAAACATGACTGGTTGAAACAAGCAAAAGTGTGTCACTGACAATCACTAAGATTCCACTGGTTCACTCAGCTTTTCCACACTCGTTTAATCAGTGATGTTCACTTTTTTCTCAGTACCAGTGACATCTCGCTGGTTGAAACAGCCAGGAAATTGTCACTGACAATCAGTGTCATTCTACTGGTTTACATAGTGTAATTCCGTCACTGGTTTAAATAGACATGTTCACTGGTTTAATCAGTGAAGTTCACTGGTTCCTTATTACCAATGACATCTCACTGGTTGAAACAACCAAAAATGTGTCACGAAAAATCACTGAGATTCTACTGGTTCACTCATTGGAATCCCACACTTGTTTAATCAGTGATTTTTACTGGTTAAACTAGAGATTTTCACTGGCTTAATCATTGATGTTCACCGGTTCATCAGTACCAGCAACATCTCACTGGTTAAAACAGCCATAAAAGTGATACTAACAATCAGTGTGATTCTACCGGCTCACTCAGTGTAATTCTGTCACTGGTTAAACCAGTGATTCTCACAGATTTAACCAGTGATTTATAATGGTGTTACTAGAGATTTACATTGTTTTAATCACTTATGTTTACTGGTTTCTCAGTACCAGTAGTCATCTGGCGACGCGCATACTACGTCACTGCTGAATTAAGTAACGCTATTTTAGTTAAATCACTTACTGATTCATCCAATTAAAATAGGTAAATAATTGTTTCTCCAGTGATAATTCAAAGTACTGTATTAACCAGTGGTAATTTAAAAGACTGGTTTAACCAGTGATAATTGAAAGGGCTGATTCAACCAGTTAAAATTGAAACTACTGATTCAACCAGTGACAATTGCACTGGTTCAGTTTAAGAGAGAGATGAAATTACAACACACCAACTACTGTAAATGTATCTTCAAACTATTATTTTTTAGTTCATAAATTATAAAAAATCCTGTTTATCACAGACTTAATCTTCCCCTTTTTCTCGTTTTTGGGGATCCGTAGAAAATGACGTATCCAGAGAATTTTCCGTGGAAAAGATTGTGAATATTCTTCAATGAATGCATGTGATGCGATGTGGGGGGAGGGGCACTTTTAATGATTTAAAATAACTTTTCAAATTGAAAAAAAGAAGGCGATAAATTCAGATGTTTAATATTTTTAAATTATAGTATTCACAAAAATACCTGAAAGTCTTTTAGGAGAGAGGGGGGGGGGGGCGATTTTTCTATGCTGCCTTACATAGGGTACAATTTCGAATTAAATTTTAGATTCTTAGGTAGAAAATTGAACTCGGCTTTAACTTGAAATACTTTATTAAAAATTAATTTTCTTGGTGCTTGAAAAATAAATTTTTACTGAAAATTCATATTTTCCGGTTGAATGTTCGCGCCTCTGTGAAATATTCGTCGTTTTGGCTAGAAAATTCCATAATTTAGTAGAAAATTTAAATACTTGAAAGAAAATTTAACTGGTTTGTAAAATAAATTCGTTTTTTTAAATTCAGATTTATTTTTCCTAATGACAACCTTTTCATTTTATTTTTGTTTAAAAAGTTATCTTTTCCATTCAATTCCATTTAAAGTTCAAAGGTTATATTTTTCAGTTTAGAAATTCAAAAATTGGTTACCAAATCTCTATAGTTTGTCAAAAATACGTCTTGTTGGTAGAAAAAAAATCTTCTTGGTTGAAAATTCAATTTTTGTAAAAAATTCAATTCCTTGATTGATATTAGAACTACTCTGTAAAAAAGTCTTTTTTTTATTGCATTCATTATTTTATTTAAAAATTAATTTGTATGGTCAAAAATGTTACTAATTTGTTGAAAATTCCTATTTTTTGAAATTCATCTTCTAGGTTGAATATTTATCTTTTTATATTGAAAGTAGAAAATTTTTTAATTTGTCTATTTTGGTTAACCTCAAACTTATTTACTTAATTAAAAATATTTTCTGTTTTGCTCTTTTGCTCTTGCATCTTTCGTCGACAGTTCATCTGTTTGGGTTGAAGACTGTTTTTTTAGTTAAAAATTCTTTTTTTTTTGTTGAAAATAAATTCAACTTAAAATTAAAATATTCGATTTTTGACTGAAAAATAATCTTTGAACGGGAATTTTAACTATTTTATTTTTGGTTAAGAATTTATGTTTTTGTGTAGAAATTAACTATTTGTTTAAAAGTTCTGCTAATTTGTTGAAATTCGTTTTCTTTTGGCTGAAAAATAATTTTGAAAAACTAAAAAGTTAACTATCTGATTTAAAGTTAAACAGTTTTTTACATTGAAAATTCATTTATTTTAACTGCAAATATAAATATCCCATATTAGGTTAAACATTTTTTGTTCATTAAAAAATTCGTCTTTCTGTATAAAAAATTAATATTCTTAGTTAAAAATTTAACTATTCAGTTAAAAGTTTGATCAAAAGTATCGATATTAAAACCCAGTTTTATAATCAGCCTTCTTAGCACTGACTAGACATTTTTTAACTCGAAAATTGAAAAATATCTTTGTGACATTGAACTAAGAAAGTTTGACATGGACATTAAAAAATATTCACTCTCTAAATGAAAAAAAGTTTTTGAATAACAATATTGAATCATTCTTTTTATAATATAATTCATCTAATGGCTCTGCTATCTCCCAAGCATATTCAGCTTTAATTTTGTCTATCATCCTTTCCCAACTTGTTCATCATTTATCAATATTATGACTTCAAAAATATTTCTCTTCACCTGGAACAGGTTTTCCCTAACCTAAGCGCCAGGCGCCACCCATCACTTACTTATTATCAGAGGCAACATTGATTGCTCGCATCAATACAGACAGTGCCTTCTCGCCCACGTTGGCCGTTGGAGCCACTTGTATAGTTGTATTCTACCGGCAATCGCATAGTGCCTTATGCTAATCCACAGGTGCGCCCTGGACCAACCAGTGTCCAATCACGATTGTCCCTCAGCGAATTAAAAATGCCGAAAGTGTACAAGGTGTGTGCGCGACTCCTCGGGTCCTGAACCTCTGATTTCTTCCACCTCTCACTCTCTATCTTTCTCCATGTGTATTCTTTCTATTGCTGTCTCAGTCCCTCTTCTTGGTCGCATAGCAGCTCATGTATTCCTGGTATATATCAGGACCCTAATTGAGTGTCCTCGCCCTGGGTGTCCGATGTCGTCCAGCGTTGTCGCCGCTACCTGTGGACGTGGGCGACTGATATGACTTACGAGTCTTCCGACTGCACATCTTCGGTGGTCCTACCCATCCCGCTTACTTTCTTTTACTCTTTAGAGCCTCCAATCGGCATGAGATTATCAAGCTTATCTAACAGCAGCTACTTGATACCGCTTACCCTAGTGCCCAAGGAAATTTCAATCAGGTGAACCCAGTAGAAATCAACTTTCATTTGAAGGAATCTGTATTATCATCAGAGGTAGATGCTGTCGAACAATGGAGATGGCATTCCACAATCAGTGGAAATATAAATCAAAACTATCGATCAAGTTAACTCTTCAAATAACATAAAATACTTAGCGTCATCTTTTACTAGATAGGAAATATATATAAAAAAATTTTTAATTACATTTTTCTCTATTTTTAATCTTGAGAACCAACAGTTTTCAAACTTAAAACCATACTATAACGATGAAAAACCTTTTTATCTCTATTCTAAATTTTTAGAACCTACAATTGTCAAACTCAAAACCCGACCTTGACGCTGTAAAAATGGTCTAACCCTATTTTGAATCTTTGAAACCTGCTCCTAACAATTTAAAAACTAGACTTTGAAATTGCGAAATTTCTATAACTCTATTTTGAATCATCAGAACCTACAGCTGTCAATCTCAAACCTCGATTTTTATGCTGAAAACTCTAATCTTTGGCCCTCTCTATAATTCTCTTTTGAATATTTAGAAAGTACAGTTTTCAAACTCAAAGCCGTACTATGACGATGCAAAACCGCTTAATCTCTATTTTGAATCTCTGGAGTCTACAGGTTGTCAAAACTTAAAATCCTACTAGGACACTGTGAAAGGTTTTCAACTCCGTTCTAAATCTTTGGAGCCCACAATTCTGAAACTCAAAATCGGTCGTTGACTCAGTAAAAATTCTCTAACCCTATCTTGCATCATTAGAATCTACATTTGTGAAACTCAAGACGTAACCTTGAAACCGTAAAACCTCTCATTAGTTGCCCAACCCATTTAAAATCTTCAGGACCTGCATTTGTCCAGTTCCAGATCCTGGTGAATGCAGTTTAACGTCTTCTTTAATACTGACCCAATTTTGAATATTTAGAACCTACAGTGGTAAAACTCAAAACTCTACTTTGACGCTGTAAAAACACTTTAACCATATTGTAAATCTTAAAATCCTTCAGTTGTGAAACTTAAAATCCTACTTTGGCACTGTAAAACCTTTTCTAACTCTATTCTAAATATTTGAAACCTACATTTCTAACACAACAAAACTTGACTTTGACGCTGTAAAATTTCTCTAACCCTTTTTTTTTCTTTGGAACCGTAGTTGTCAAATTCAAGACTCAACTTTGTAGCTTTAAGACTTCTTATTAGGTGCTAAACCTATTTTAATATCTAGAACCTATACAATTGTCAAAGTCAACAATTGACATTGATGATCTGAACATTCATTATTCCTTTTCTGAATCTTTATAACCTACAGTTTCCAAACTCAAAATCTAGCCTTAGAGCTTCAATATCATTTATTAGACGCTAAACCCATTCTTAATCTTTAGAACCTGCATTTATCAAACTCAGAACTTGACTTTGACGCTGTAAAAATTCTCTAACTCTATCTTAATTCTTTAGAACCGTAGTTGTCAAATTCAAGACTCACCTTTGAAGCTTTAAGACTTTTTATTAGGTGATAAACCTGTTTTAAATGTTTAGAACCTACTATTGTCAAACTCAATAATTGACTTTGACGCTGTCAACATTCTTTAATCCTATTCTGAATCTTTAGAACCTACAATTTTCAAACTCAATAATTGTCATTGACGCTCTGAACATTCATTATTCCTTTTCTGAATCTTCATAAACTACAGTTGTCAAACTCTAGATCTAAGTTTAAAGCTTTAATACCTCTCATTGTGTGTTAAACCCATTTTGAATCTTTAGAGAGTATCATTTTTAAACTCAAAACTTGACTTTGTAGCTGTGAAAATTCTTCAACCCTATTCTGAATCTTTAGAACCTACAGTTTCCAAACTCAAGAGCTAACCTTGAAGCTTTAATATCTTTCATTAGACGCTAAACCCATTCTTAATCTTTAGAACCTGCATTTCTCAGACTCAGAACTTGACTTTGACGCTGTAAAAATTCTCTAACCCTATCTTAATTCTTTAAAACCGTAGTTGTCAAATTCAAGACTCACCTTTGAAGCTTTAAGACTTCTTCTTATGTGATAAACCTATTTTAAATCTTTAGAACCTACAATTGTCAAACTCAATAATTGAAATTGACGCTCTGAACATTTATTATTCCTATTCTGAATCTTTAGAAATTTTAATTGTGAAACTCAATAATTCCCTATTCCAAATCTTCATAAACCACAGTTGTCAAACTCTAGATCTAACTTTAAAGCTTTAATACCTCTCATTGTGTGCTAAACCCATTTTGAATCTTTAGAGAGAATCATTTTTAAACTCAAAACTTGACTTTGTAGCTGTGAAAATTCTTCAACCCTATTCTGAATCTTTAGAACCTACAG
>JAAAKG020200640.1:0-23598 GCA_010014905.2 Druon quercuslanigerum | reverse complement strand
CAAAAATGTTTGCAGTCTAAAAGTTTTTGAAATCTTGACCAAATCGCTGAATGTTTTTGCAGTTTTTTGTCAAATCTCTAAAATATTTTTTATTTTTACAGATTTTTTGAGGCATTCTTGAAATGTTTTAAAATTCCTTGAAACCGTTAAAAAAGTTTTAAAAAAATCTTTAAATCTTTAAATTCAAATCTAAAATATTTGCAAGTTTTTGAAATTTTGTTGTCAAATCTGTGACTCTTTAAAATTTTAAAATTAATATGAAATGTTTTAAAACCTTTTAAGTACTGAAAAATTTTTTAAATCTTTTAAAGGTTTCTGAATCTTTTGCAAAATATTTTGAAAAATATGTAAAATCTTTGAAATTTTTGAATCTTTTGCAACATCCTTGAAAGTTTAAACATTTTTTTGTTAAATTTCTCGAATATTTAAAATTTTCGGAAAATCTTCAGCAATCTTTTGAAAAATTTGAAATCTTTAAACTCTTTGTTAAACCCTTAAAATTATATGAAATTTTTTTTAAACCTTTGAAATTTACGAACTCTTACTGAAACCTTTAAATTGTTTTGAAAAATATGTCAATGAAATTTTCCTGAAATATTAGCAGATCGTTGAGATTTTTGGAAATGTTGTTGTCAAATCATTGAATTTTTTGTAGAATATTTGAAGTTTTCTTGATATTTTCTAAAATCTACTGTAACCTTTGAAATATTTGGAATCTTTAAAAATATTTTGAAAAAGTTATAGAATCTTTGAAATGTTTCTAAAACATTCGAAAAATCCTTGCAAGCTAAAAATTGTTTTTTTTTAAATCAAATCTCTGAAATCTTAAAAATTTCGCAGAATCTTTGATATTTTCCAATCTTTAAAATATTTCTAAAAAATTTCCAAAATGTATGCAAGTTTTTAAAATTTTGTTGTTAAATCTCTGACTCTTTAAAATTATTGTAAAGTGTTTTATTATTTTTATCATCGCTTATTTATTGCTTTTATGTATTAATCTTTAAAATCGATTGAAAACTTTGTAAAATCTTTTAAATGTTTTTGAATATTTTGCAAAACCTTGATGAATTTTTTGAAAACTTTGAAATCTTTGAAGTCTTTGTTAAATTCTTAAAATTATATTAAAAATTTGTAAATTCATCAAAATGTTTTTGAAACTTTTGTAAAATACTTGTAAGTTTTAAAATTTTTTTGCCAAATCTCTGCAATCTTTGACAATGTTTGCAGTCTGAAAGTTTTTAAATCTTGACAAATCTCTTAAATTTTTTAAATTTTCGTGAAATCTTTTGAAACTTTTGAAATGTTTGAACTCTTTGCTAAATCCTATAAATCTTAAAAAATTTTAAATCTTTGAAATCTTTCTGAAACTGTTCCAAAATCTTTGAAAGCTTAACAAATTTTTTACCAAATCTCTGAAATCTTAAAAATTTTCGCACAATCTTTGAT
This sequence comes from Druon quercuslanigerum, assembly GCA_010014905.2. NCBI lineage: Eukaryota > Metazoa > Arthropoda > Insecta > Hymenoptera > Cynipidae > Druon > Druon quercuslanigerum. The sequence goes on along the minus strand of JAAAKG020200640.1, from coordinate 22,152 downwards.
ATTTTCCAATCTTTAAAATATTTCTGAAAAATTTTCAAAATGTATGCAAGTTTTTGAAATTTTTTTGTCAAATCTCTGACTCGCTAAAATTATTATAAAATGTTTTATTATTTTTATTATCGTTTATTTATCGTTTTTATGTATTAATCTTTGAAATCTATTAAAAAATTTGTAAAATCTTTTAAATGCTTCTGAATATTTTGCAACATTTTGTTAAATCTTTTGAAAAGTTTGAAATCTTTGAAGTCATTGTTAAATTCTTAAAATTATATGAAACATTTGTAAAATCATTTTAATGCATCTGAAACTTTTGCAAAAAACTTTTAAGTCTTTAAATTTTCTTTACCGAATCTTTGAAATCTTTTGAAAACTTTGAAATCTTTGAATTCTTATTGAAAACTTTAAAATATTTTGAAAATTATGTGAATGAACGTTTCTGAAATATTAGCACAATCGTTGAAATTTTTGGAAATTTAAAAATCAAATCTCTCAAAACTTTGAAATATGTGTAGAATATTTGAAGTTTTCGTGAAATTTTCTAAAATCTCTTTTAACCTTTGAAATATTTGGAATATTTAAAAATATTTTTTAAAATTTGCAAAATCTTTGAAATGTTTCTAAAACTTTCGAAAAATACTTGAAAGATAAAAATTGTTTTTTTTTACCAAATCTCTGAAATCTTTGAACATTTTGCAGAATCTTTGAAACTTGCTAGAAATCTTCTGCAATCTTTTGAAATCATTGAACTCTTTGTTAAATCCTATAAATGTTTTGAAAAATTTTTTTAAATCTTTGAAATCTTTCTGAAATCTTTACAAAATGCTTGAATGTTTTTGCAGCTTTTTATTCAAATCTCTCAAATATTTACAAATTTCACAGAATCTTTGAAGCTTTCTTGAAATATTCTTAAAATTCTTGAAACCTTTAAAATATTATGAAAAATATGTAAATGAAATGTTTCTGAAATATTAGCAAAATCTTTGAAATTTTTGGAAATTTTAAAATCAAATCTCTCAAAACTTTGAAATATGTGTAGAATATTTGAAGATTTCGTGAAATTTTATAAAATCTCTTGTAACCTTTGAAATATTTGGAATCATTAAAAATATTTTTAGAAATTTGTAGAATCTTTGAAATGTTTCTAGAACTTTCGAAAAATCCTTAAAAGCTAAAAATTATCTTTTTTTTTACCAAATCTCTGAAATCTTCAAAATTTATTCGTAGAAACTTTAATATTTTCCAATCCTTATAATATTTCTAAAAAATTTTCAAAATCTGCAAGTTTTTGAAGTTTTTATTCAAATCTCTGACTCTTTAAAATTATTATGAAATGTTTTATCATTTTTAATATCATTTATTTATCGTTTTTATGTTTTTATGTTTCTGAAACTTTTGCAAAATACTTTACCAAATCTCTGAAATCTTTGAAAATGTTTGCAGTCTGAAAGTTTTTGAAATCTTGAAAAAACTCTTAAATTTTTTAAATTTTCGTGAAATCTTCTGCAATCTTTTGAAATCTTTGAACTCTTTCTTAATTGTTATTTTTGCTGTCAAAACTCTTTTTTTTAATATATTAATTAAAATTAATTATATTTTTTATTTTCGCAGAATCCTTGAAGCTTTCTCGAAATGTTCTAAAATTTCTTAAAACCTATGAAATCTTTTTAAAAAATCTTTAAATCTTTTAAATATTTAAATCTTAAAAACATAAAAGTTTTTATTTTTTGACCAAATCTCTGAAATCTTAAAAATTTTCGCAGAATCTTTGATATTTTCCAATCTTTAAAATATTTCTGAAAAATTTCCAAAATGTATGCAAGTTTTAAAATTTTTGTTGTTAAATCTCTGACTCTTTAAAATTATTGCAAAGTGTTTTATTATTTTTATTATCGTTTATTTATCGTTTTTATGTATTATTCTTTAAAATCGATTGAAAAATTTGTGAAATCTTTTAAATGTTTCTGAATATTTTGCAAAACCTTGATGAATTTTTTAAAAACTTTGAAATCTTTGAAGTCTTTGTTAAATTCTAAAAATTATATGAGATTTTTTTTTGTAAAATCTCTTAAATATTTCTGAAACTTTTGCAAAAAACTTCACCAAATCTCTGAAATATTTGAAAATGTTTGCAGTCTCAAAGTTTTTGAAATCTTGACAAATCTCTTAAATTTTTTAAATTTTCGTGAAATCTTCTGCAATCCTTTAAAACTTTAAAAAAATTTAAACCTTTGAAAATTTTCTGAAATCTTTAAAAAATCGTTGAATGTTTTTGCAGTTTTTTGTCAAATCTCTAAAATATTTTTTATTTTTACACAATCTTTGAAGCTTTCTTGAAATATTATAACATTTCTTGAAACCTTAGAAATCTGTTTAAAAAATCTTCAAATCCTTTAAATATTTAAATCTTGAAACTTAAAGGTTTTTATTTTTTGACCAAATCTTTTAAAACCTCTTAGTCAAATCTTTTTAAAAATGCTAGGAAAATGACAAAAACCTTTGAAAGTTTCGAGAAATCTTTTTTTAAAAACGATTTAAAATCAGGTTAATGTTAAAAATTAAAATTAACTTAAAAAAATAAATAAAACAACTTCTCTCAGTTCTGCCGGCGGTCGGATTTGAATTCGTAGAACCATTATTATCATTTTGAATAGTCGGTCCCGGCAAAAGTCCCAAAAAATCCGTAATTCCTTCCCAGCCTCCCTGGACCAATTTTTCTGCAAGTCTCACACTCAGAGGGGCGTAAATTGAATGAACGTAGCTAATATCCTTCGGTGTAATTTCACTCTCGTCCTCGACTGTTAGTTTCAAAGCTTTCCTGAGCACTGTATATTGTCGATTCGACTGTTGCACTTTCAAAAATCCAGCTTTTTCAAGATTCAATAGAGTCGGAAGATGCTGATATCCATAAGTTTGGATAATTTCCCTTTTATAGTAATCAAGAACTTTGGACTTAAGGCCGGAATTTGTCAGAGATTGGATACAAAGAAGTCTCAGAATTGAAGAAAGTGGGGCTTGCTGAGCGATCAAATCTTCAATCAAGGAATTTGGTTTATCAGTGTCGATGCAGTTTAGCAATTCTTGTTCCACCTGGAGAGATTCGAGAAATGAATTCGAGTCCGTCACCTCTTTTATCATCTCCGCTATCGTCGTGTCTGTCATTTTAAATTACATTTTTTCATTATTATTTTTAAAGAAAAGAACGTATACAACAATTATATTTAATCAGAGTAGCCACCCGCTAATATTCCTTTTCAAAACTTTCCTAATTGCTCTTTTTTACTCAACAACTAAACTTTTCAATTTTTGCTTTAAAAATGCTCTTTTTTGTGGTAAAAAATTCCATTTTTGGTGAAAATTTTGTACAAAATTAACCAGTTTTACTGAAAATCCGTATTTCTTTTCTGCAAAACCAATTATTACCATTATTTGCATTTTTAATGAAAATAGATCAATTTTAAATCATAAATGAAAAAGTTAAACTTTTAGTATAAAAAATTAATTTAAAAATAACGAATTTTCCTTAAAAGATTTAAATTTTTAGTCAAAGAAATGAATTTTCAACTAATAAAGATACATTTTCAAGCAAAAATAAAAGTTTTCAATTTTCAGTGAACAATAACTAATTTTTAACAAACTATTCAAAATGTTAATCAAAATGATAAGTTGCAAACAAGAAGGATAATTTTTTGAAAAAAAAGGATTGTCAATAAAATATATGAACATTCGAACCATTAGTTAAATTTTCAACGAAAAGAGAGCAATTGTATTTTAAAAATAAAAAACTAAAACTTTCAGTATAAAAACGGTAAAAGGTATGTACTTTAAACTAATAAAGATACATTTTCAAGCAAAAATTAAAGTTTTAAATTTTCAGTGAAAAAAAACAATTTTTAACAAACTATTAAAAATTTTAATCAAAATGATAAATTACAAACAAGAGCAATGAATTTTCAACAATATAAAAGAATTTGAAAACTCTTATTTGCATTTTCAATGAAAAGAGATATATTTTTAATCAAAAATAAAAAAGTTAAATCTTTTGTGAACAAATTAATTTAAAAAAAAACAATTTTCAATCAAATATTCAAATTTTTACTTGAAAAATAATTTTTTACCAAATATAAAAATTTTTAATAAAAAAAATAAAATATTCACAATAACGTTGAATTTTCAACAAAGAAGACGAATTTTCAACCAAATATACGAATTTTCTAACACTTAGCTGAATTTTCAACAAAAAGAGATCTATTATAAATCAAAAATGAAAAAGTTAAATTTTCAGTATAAAATATACTTTCAAAAACCGATTTTCTAAAACAACATTCCAATTTCCAATTAACGACATTAATTATTAACAAGAACGATGAATTTTTCAACAAAAAAAGATTAATTTCTAATAAAATAGATGAATTTTCAAACAAGCAAAAATGAAAATTTTAAATCTTCATTAGAAAAATAACTAGTTTTCAACAAAATATAAAAATTTTCAATGAAAAAGATAAATTATTGAACGTTGAACTTTTAACCAAGAAGGCAAATTTTCAACAAAATATACGAGTTTGCTAATAATTACATCAATTTTCAACCAAAACAGATCAAATTTAAATCAAAAATAAAGAAGTTAAATTTTCAGTATAAAAATTTTGATTTTTAGTAGAAAAAAACTAATTTTCAACAAAGTATTACAAATTTAATAAACAAAAATAAAATATCGACAAAAAAGAAGAATTTTCAACAAAATATATGACATTTGAAATCAATAGTTGAGTTTTCAATGAAAAGAGAGCAATTATAATTCAAAAATTAAAAATTAAAACTTTCAATATAAAAATTATAAAAAAAACGAATTTTCCATAAAATATTCAAATTTTAAGTCCACGGCATGAATTTTTTAACTAATAAAGATAAATTTTCAAGAAGAAATACAGGTTTTTAATTTTCAGGAGTAAAAAAGTCTTTTTTAACAAAAGATTAAAATTTTCAATCAAAAATATAAAATATTAACAAGAGCGATGAATTTTAATTCAAAAAGACGAATTTCCAACAAAATACATGACTTTTCAAACAATTATTTGCATTTTCATTGAAAAGAGATCAATTTTTATTCAAAAATGAACAATTTTAATTTTCAGTAATAAAATTAAGTACAAAAAGGAATTTTTAATAAAATATTCTAATTTACAATCAAAAACGAATTTTTAACTGAAAAAATCAATTTTTGAGGAAAAATTTAAATTTTCGGAAGAAAGAATCGTTTTCAACCAATAAAACTATTTTTCAACAAACTATTAAAATTTTATTCAAAATGATAAATTTTCGACCAAAAACATCGAATTTCCAATAAAAGACAGGACTTTTTAAACAATAATTTGCATTTTCAATAAAAAGAGATCAATTTTTCATCAAAAACAAAAAATTTAAATTTTCAGTAATAACATTAATTACAAAAAGGGATTTTTAATCAAGTATTCTAATTTACAATAAAAGACGAATTTTCCACTAAAAACATCCATTTTTCAGGAAAAATGTAAAATTTTAATTTTTGGAGCACAGAATCATTTTCAACCAGTAAAACTAATTTTCAACAAAGTATTACAAATTTTAATAAAAAAGATAAATTATCGACAAGAGCTATGAATTTTCGATGAAAAAGACGAATTTTCAACAAAATATATAAATTTTCAAAAAAATAGTTGAATTTTCAATTAAAACAGATAAATTATAAATTAAAAATGATAACGTTAAATTTTAAGTAAAAAAATTAATTAAAAAAACGATTTTTGAATCAAATATTCAAATTTTCCACCGAGGACGAATTTTGTACTAAAAAATCAATTTTCAAGGAAAAATTGATATTTTCTGAGGAAAAAATCATTTTCAACCAATAAAACTAATTTTAAACAAAGTATTAGGAATTTAAAAAAAACATAAATTATCAACAAGAGCGATGAATTTACGATAAAAAAAGATGAATTTTCAAACAACTAGTTGAATTTTCAATTAAAACAGATAAATTATAAATCAAAAATGAAAAAGTTAAATTTTAAATAAAAAAGAAATAAATAAAAAGAACTTATTTAATAAATTATAGAAATTTTTAACCAAAGACGAATTTCCAACAAAATACATGACTTTTCAAACAATTATTTGCTTTTTCAATGAAAAGAGATCAATTTGTATTCAAAAATGAACAATTTTAATTTTCAGTAATAAAATTAAGTAGAAAAAGGAATTTTTAATAAAATATTCTAATTTACAATCAAAAACGAATTTTTAACTAAAAAAATCAATTTTTGAGGAAAAATTTAAATTTTCGGAAGAAAGAATCGTTTTCAACCAATAAAACTATTTTTCAACAAACTATTAAAATTTTATTCAAAATGATAAATTTTCGACCAAAAACATCGAATTTCCAATAAAAGACAGGACTTTTTAAACAATAATTTGCATTTTCAATAAAAAGAGATCAATTTTTCATCAAAAACAAAAAATTTAAATTTTCAGTAATAACATTAATTACAAAAAGGGATTTTTAATCAAGTATTCTAATTTACAATAAAAGACGAATTTTCCACTAAAAACATCCATTTTTCAGGAAAAATGTAAAATTTTAATTTTTGGAGCACAGAATCATTTTCAACCAGTAAAACTAATTTTCAACAAAGTATTACAAATTTTAATAAAAAAGATAAATTATCGACAAGAGCTATGAATTTTCGATGAAAAAGACGAATTTTCAACAAAATATATAAATTTTCAAAAAAATAGTTGAATTTTCAATTAAAACAGATAAATTATAAATTAAAAATGATAACGTTAAATTTTAAGTAAAAAAATTAATTAAAAAAACGATTTTTGAATCAAATATTCAAATTTTCCACCGAGGACGAATTTTGTACTAAAAAATCAATTTTCAAGGAAAAATTGATATTTTCTGAGGAAAAAATCATTTTCAACCAATAAAACTAATTTTAAACAAAGTATTAGGAATTTAAAAAAAACATAAATTATCAACAAGAGCGATGAATTTACGATAAAAAAAGATGAATTTTCAAACAACTAGTTGAATTTTCAATTAAAACAGATAAATTATAAATCAAAAATGAAAAAGTTAAATTTTAAATAAAAAATAAATAAATAAAAAGAACTTATTTAATAAATTATAGAAATTTTTAGCCAAAGACGAATTTTTAACTAAAAAAATCAATTTTCAAGGAAAAATTCAAAGTTTCGGACGAAAAAATCATTTTCAGCCAATAAAACTAATTTTTAATAAACTATTATAAATATTCTTTAAAACGATAAATTATCAACAAGAACAATTCATTTTCGACCAAAAAATACGAATTTTCAACAAAATATATGAACTTTCAAACAATTAGTTGAATTTTCAACGAAAAGAGAGCAATTATAACTCCAAAAAAGAAAAATTAAACTTTCAGTGTAAAAATTAATAAAAAAAACAAACGAATTTTCCATAAAATATTCCAATTTTCAGTCCAAGGCATGAATTTTCAACTAATAAAGATAAATTTTCAGTAGAAAACAAAGTAATTTTTAACAAAATATTAAAATTTTTAATCAAAATTATAAAATATTAACAAGAACGATGAATTTTCAATAAAAAACGAATTTCCAACAAAAAATTAATGAAAAAACGAATGTTTAATAAAATACTCCAGTTTTCAATAAAAGAGTAGAAATGAAGTGAGGAAAATTTTTTAATTAATTATATTTACGTTTCGCTAGTGATTGTTTCGTTGCCAACATATGTGGCAATCTTGCAACAAATTGTTTAATTTCTTGCACACTTTTGTCGCCATGCCTCTCATCAAATTGCGACGAAATCACTTTTGCTTTTCGACTTAAGACTGGCCCCACACCATTAAAGTTTTTATCCCTGTAAAGAAAAAAAATCGAATTAAAATTTATTTTGATTCAATTTAAAATCGACACATACCTAATTTCGGCGAAAATTTCTTCTCCGGAATTAAGAATTATCTGTTCTTTTTTATCCAGGGACATTACTGTCGGCGATTCGTCCGAATCGTGAAATTTGTCTGCTGGCAAATGAACCGTCGCTGAAATAAAATAAAAAGTTTAAGTGAATAATCCGAAATTAAAACGAGATTTTTTTGGTAGATATTTTAGGAGTTTTTCCACCATCGACTAATTAAATAAACAAATGATGCTAAAAACATACTTTCTGGAATTTTTTCCGTAAGCACATTTTGAATAATAATTAAAATAAATTTTTATTTTATCTTATTAGTCTTAAAATTCAGTGTAAATTTTGTAACATATTTATATTTTGAATAACCCTGCAGAAAAAGGAAATTTTTCACAAAAATAGGGAAATAAATTCTTTTAAATTAAAATCAATATTTTGAATTTTTGAAGCAAAAATAAAAATGAATTTTGAATCACAAATTTTAATCTTCAACTAGAATTATGAATATTTACCTAAAATAGTTCAATTTTAAACCAAAAAGATTTATTTTTACCCATGAAAAAAAAAATCAACACGATAGTTAAATTTTCAGTTAAAAATATTATATTTCAACGAAAAAAATTTAATTTTAACAGGAGTTTAATTTTTTTTAAATACTTGAGTTTAGAAACTAAAAAGATGAGTTTTTAACTCTAATAATGAATCTTAAATTAAAATATTTAGACATTTATCCAAAAAGATGAAGTTTTTAACATATTTCTATGAAACAAATAATTTTTAAGAAAATACATGAATTATCAATCAAATATCTGAATCTTGAATTCAAATAGTCACATTTAAAACCAAAAAGATGAATTTTAAAGGAAAAAGATTTATTGTTACCTCAAAAAATTAATCATAATAGTTAAATTTTAATAAAATAACTAAATCTTTAGCCAAAGCCAAACAGTAAATTTTAAAGTAGAATAGGTGAACATTCATCGAAATAAATTATTTTTTTAACTAAGAAGATTAATTTTCTAAAAAAAAAACGAATTTTTAACAAAACACAAGAATTTTCACCTCTAAAAGTTGAATTTAAAACCAACAGGATGAATTATTATTAATGATTATGAATTTTTATATAAAAAAGTTACATTTTCCACCAAAAATATAAATTATCCTTAAAAATTATAAACCTTTATTTGAAAAATTTGAATTATCAACCAAAAAGGCGAATTTTTAAATCAAGAAGATTTATTTTTACCTAAAACAAACATTTTTCAACAAATATTTTAAATTTGCAACTGAAATAGTTAAATTTTTAGTTAAAAAAGTTAAGTTTCCAACCCCCTCCCCAAAAAAACATAAGAATTTTCAATAAATGCTTAAATCTTCAACAAAAGAGATGAATTTTTAATTAAATTGATAAATATCCAACAAAAAATCGTGTTTAAAAAAAATTTAATTTTAGCGCCAAAAAGTTTAAATTTAAAGCAAAAAGATCAATTATCATGAACAATTCTGAATTTTTATTTGAAATACTTTAATTTTCAATCAAAAAGATGCATTTAAACCAAGAGAAATTATTTTTACCTGAAAAAACTGGATTAGTTGAATTTTTAGTCAAAAAAATTATTTTTGAATCCAAAAAAAATGAATTTTTTACCAAATACTTAAATCTTCAGACAAAGAGTTGAACTTTTAATTAAAATTATAAATTTTCAACAAAAATTGAATTTTTACAAGAGTTTAGTTTACAACCGTATAATTATATTTTGAACCGTAGAGTTGAATTCTCAACTAAAATAATGAATTTTAACGTAGAATAGGTGAACATTCTTACAAATAAATTATTTTTTTAACAAGGAAGATTAATTTTCTACAAAAAAACGAATTTTTAACAAAATACATAAATTTTCAATAAAATCTTTGAATTTTCACCTCAAATAGTAGAATTAAAAACAAAAAATATGAATTGTCATTAATGATTATGAATTTTTATAAGAAATAGTTAAATGTTCCACCAAAAATATAAATTATCGTTAAAAATGATCAATCTTTATATGAAATAGTTGAATTTTTAACTAAGAAGATTTGTTTTTACTTAAAACAAAAAATTTTTAATAGAACATATAAAATTATCAACTGAGATAGTTAAATTTTCAGTTAAAAAAATTAACAAAAAAATTTAATTTTAACAAGAGTTTAATTTTCTTCTCAAAAAGTTAAATTTTAAACCAAAAAGATAAATTACCATTGAAGTAAAAGATTTTTTTTTCCTAAAAAATAAATCCAATATTCAACAAAATATTTAAATTTTCATTTAAAAAAATTATCTTTCAACAAAAAAGCAACTAATTTTCAAGAAAATATTTAAATATTCAGCCAAAGAGATGAACCTTCAATTATTTTTCACATTAAATAGTTAAATTTTAAAGCAAAAATGTCAATTATCATTAATAATTATGAATTTTTATCTGAAAAAGTTGAATTTTCAATTGCAAAAATACGAATTTTAAACCAAAAAAATTTATTTTTACCTGAAAAAAACACATTTTAACAGAATAGTTAAATTATCAACTGGAATAGTTAAATTATCAACTGGAATAGTTAAATTTTTTGTTACAAAAATTATTTTCGAACCCAAAAAATGAATTTTTTATAAAATACTTAAATCTTCAGCCAAAGATATGAATCTTTAATTAAAGTGATAAATTTTCAACAAAAAATGGAATTTTAACAAAAGAGTTTAATATTCACCCAAATAATTAAAAAAATATTAACAAAAAATATTATTTCTCAACTAAAATAATGAATTTTAAAGTAGAATAGTTAAAAAATTCATTTAACAAATTAATTTTTTAACCGAAAAGATCAATTTGCTACCCAAAAAAACGCATTTTTAACAAAATACATAAATTTTCGATGAAACATTTGAATTTTCAGCTAAAACCATAAACCTTGTCGTGAAATAGTGAAATTTTAAAACAAAAAGATAAAATATCATTATATATTATTTATTTTTATCTGAAATAGTTAAATTTTCAAGCCAACAGATTTAAAAAAGATGAAAATTAATTTTCTTATCTGAAAATATCCTTATTCCATTTTTGATGAAAATTAATTTTTTTTTACTTGAAAAATCAAGAATTTAGTTAAAAAAATTCTATTGGTAGAAAATGAATCTTCTTTGCTACATTTTTATTATCAAAATTTCAGAGTTTTACTTAAGCATTGATCATTTTTGTTGAGATTTCATCTTAAAATTTAAGTTTTTTTAAAATTCCTTTTTCTTTGTTGAAAATTAAATTTCTGATTTCAAAATTTAAATAATGTACTTCAATACTGCAATACTTTAGTTAAAAATTTAATTGTTTTGTTGAAAATTCATTTTCAAATCATTTCAAATGTATTTTTTTAAACTGAAAATTTAATTCTCTTTTATTACTTTTTTTGTAGAAAAATAATTATTTGAACTGAAAATTTAACTAATCCAGTCAAATATTCCACCATTTTAGTAAAAAAATGAATTTTTGTAAATGCAATATTAATTGCTTTGTTGAAAATTCGTGTTTTTATACACATATTTTTGTTAAAAATTCGTGTTTTTGTAGAAAAATCATTTGTTTGATTCAGAAATTCATCTTTATACGTTCAAATTTCGGTTTTAAACTGAAAATTTAATTGCTTAGTTGTAAATTAGTCTTTTTTTGTTAAAAATTAATTTTTCAACTGAAAACTTATCCATTATGTTTAAAAAAATTTTGTTTGGTTGAAAAATTTAACTAATCTAGTTAAATTTTCAATCGTTTTATTTTAAAATAATTTCTTCTTTGAGCGAAAATTAATTTTTCCAACTGAAAATGTAGCTGTTCAATTTTAGGTTGAAAGCTTTTTTTTTTGTTGAAAATTTACGTATTTTGTTCAATATTTGTGTTTTGATAGAAATAAATCTTCTATAAAAAATTCATCTTTTTCGATAAAGATTAAATTTAAAAATCTACCTATTTTGTTGAAAATTCGTTTCTTTTTGTTTGTTTGTAAAAACGAATTTTCTCAATTAAAAATTTTTTTATTCCACTTGAAAATTTCAATATTTTGTTGATTTGTTTTAGAATTGAAAATTAATTTTTTGAACTGAAAATTTAACTAACCTAGTACAATATTCCATTATTTTCCATTTAATTAATTTTTTACGGGAAAGTTTAATTGCTTTGTTAAAAATTATTTTTCTTTAATCGAATTCTTTTAAACAAAAATTTATTTATTCCATTTAAAAATTTAACGATTTTGCTGATTTTTGTTGTTGTAAATTATTTTTTTAACAGACAATTTAAATGTTTTTTTAAATTTCTTTTTTTGTTTGTTGAAAATGAATGTTTTTAAATAAAAATTAACTGTTTTTTTATACCTTTTTTTGTTGAAAATAATGTTTTGAACGTAAAATTTAACTATTCAAGCTGAATATTTCATAATTTTAGTTGAAAATGGTCGAAAATTAATTTTTCTAATTAAAAATGTAACTGTTTAACTTTAGGTATAAAGTTTACAATTTTGTTGTTGAAAATTTACATTTTTTGTTGAAAATTCGTGTTTTCGTAGGGAAGAATCTTCTTATTTTAAAAATTCATTTTTTCGAAAAAAATTAAATTTGAAAACCTCCCGATTTTGTTGAAAATGCGATTTTTTGTTTGTTGGTAAAAATGAATTTTCTCAATTAAAAATTTTGTTAGAATTGAAAATTAATTTTTTGAACTGACAATTTGACTAATCTAGTTGAATATTCCATTATTTTAGTTTAAAATTAATATTTTTGGTTCGAAAATTAATGTTTAAAACAGAAAATTTATCAAATCAATTTCAGATTGAAAATTTATATTTTTAAATCGAAAAATCATGTGTTTTTTTTGAAAATTATTTTTTTAAACTAAAAATTTAACTTTTTTTCATCTTTTATTGTGGAAAATTAATGTTTTGAACTAAAAATTTAAGTGTTAAAGCTAAATATTCCATCATTTTAATTTTTTTAAAAATTATTTTTTGATCGAAAATTAATTTTTCCAACTGAAAATGTAACTGTTTAATTTTAGGTTGAAAGTTTACATTTTTTATTTAAAAATTTACGTATTTTGTTGAAAATTCGTGTTTTGGTAGGGAAGAATCTTCTTATTTAAAAAATTAACCTTATCGACAAATGATTAAATTTGAAAATCTACCTATTTTGTTTATTTAAATTGAAAAATTATATGTTTTTTGTTAAAAAATTTTTTTTAGCTGAAAATTTAATTGTTTTTTTTCCTATTTTTTTTGAAAATAATGGTTTGAACTTAAAATTTAACTATTCAAGCTGAATATTTAATCATTTTACTTGAAAATGAATTCTCTTTTTATCGAAAATTAATTTTTCCGACTGAAAATGTAACTGTTCAAATTTATGTTCAAAGTTTACATTTCTTATTTGAAAATTTACGTATTTTGCTGAAAATTCGTGATATGGTAGAGAAGAATCTTCTCAATTAAAAAATTCACCTTTTTCGAAAAAATCAATATTTTTTTGATTTTTTTAGAATTGAAAATTAATTTTTTGAATTGAAAATTTAACTAATCTAGTTGAATAAACCATTATTTTAGTTGAAAATTAATTTTTTTCGCATGAAAATTAATTTTTCACGTGAAAACTTAATTGCTTTGTTGAAAATTCTTTTTCTTTAGTCGAATTTTTTTGACTAAAAATTTATTTTTTCCACTTGCTGATCTTTTTTTGTAGAAAATTATTTTTTTTAACGTTTTTTGGTTTAAAATTATTGTTTTGAACTAAAAATATAACTATTCAAGTTAAATATTTCATGATTTTAGTTGAAAATTAATTCTTCTTTGATCCAAAATTAGTTTTTCCAACTAAAAATGGAACTGTTCAATTTTAGGTGGAAAGATTTTTTCTTTTTTTTTTGGAAAATTAACGTATTTTGTTCAACATTCGTGTTTTGGTAGAGAAGAATCTTATTTAAAAAATTCACCTTTTTTGAAAAAGATTGAATTTAAAAATCTACCTATTTTGTTGAAAATTCGATTTTTTAGTTTGTTGGTAAAAATAAATTTTCGCAATTAAAAATTTAATTATTCCACTTGAAATTTCAATATTTTATTGACTTTTTTAGAATCGAAAATTAATTTTTTGAACTAATAATTTAACTAATCTAGTTGAATAATTCATTATTTTAGTTGAAAATTAATTTCTTTTACATGAAAATTAATTTTTCACCTAAAAATTTCATTGCTTAGTTGAAAATTCTTATTTTTCAGTCGAATTTTTTTTAATGAAAATTTATTTACTCCAGTTAAAAATTTAACTATTTTGCTGATTTTTTTTGTTGAAAATTATTTTTTTAAACTGAAAATTAATGTTTTCAACTGAAAATCTAATTAATGCAGTCGAATATTCCATTATTTTAGTTAAAAAATAAATTTTGTAACTCCAAATTTAATTGCTTTGTTGAAAATTAGTATTTTTTGTTAAAAATTAATTTTTAAACTAAAAACTTATCCATTATGTTTAAAAACTTTTTTTTTTGTTGAAAATTAATTTTTTAACTGAAACTTTAAATTTATTTTAAATTCATTTTATTTTTGTTGGAAACTAATTTTTCGAACTAAAAATTTAAATAATTCAATATTCTATTATTTTAGTTGAAAGCTACTTTTTTAGTTAAAAATTAATTTTTTTTACTAAAAATATAATTGTACTTTTTGTTTTTTAAAATTAGTCTTATTTTAATGAAAATATAATCATTATTTTGAAGTTTTTGTTGTTAAAAATTAACTTTTTAACAGAAAATTTAACTGTTTTTTTATAAATTTTTTCGGTTGAAAATTGATTTTTGAACAAAAATTTTAAATAATCTAGTTCAATCTTCCATAATTTTACTTGAAAATGAATTTTGTAACAGAAAATTTAAGTGTTTTTTACATTCATTTTTTAGAATTGAAAATTAATTTTTTGAACTGACAATTTGACTAATCTAGTTGAATATTCCATTATTTTAGTTGAAAATTAATTTTTTTGGGTCGAAAATTAATGTTTACAACAGAAAATTTATCAATTCAATTTCAGGTTGAAAATTTATATTTTTAAATCGAAAAATCATGTATTTTTTGTTAAAAATTATTTTTTTAACTGAAAATTTAACTGTTTTTTTAATTCCTTTTTTTGTTGAAAATTAATGTTTTGAACTGAAATTTAACTATTAAAGCTAAATATTCCATCATTTTAGTTGAAAATCAATTCTTTTTTAAATGAAAATTAATTCTTCCAACCGAAAATGTAACTGTTCAATTTTAGGTTCAAAGTGTACATTTATTTTTTGAAAATGTTACGTATTTTGTTGATAATTCGTGTTTTGGTAGGGAATTCTTCTTATTTAAAAATTCATCTTTTTCGAAAAAGATTAAATATAAAAATCTACCTATCTTGTTGAAAATTCAATTTTTTTGTTTGTTGGTGAAAATGAATGTTCTCAATTAAAAAATTAATTTTTTGAATTGAAAATTTAACTAATCTAGTTAAATATTACATCGTTTGGTTAAAAATTAATTCTTTTTTGGTCGAAAATTAATTTTTCCAACTGAAAATGTAAGTGTTCAATGTTAGGTGAACAGTTTTTTTTTTTATTTAAAAATTAACGTATTTTGTTCAATATTCGTGTTTTGGAAGGGAAGAATCTTCTTATTTAAAAAATTCATCTTTTTGATATAGATTGAATTTAAAAATCTACCTATTTTGTTGAAAATTCGTTTTTTTTGGCAAAAATTAATTTTCTCAATTAAAAATTTAGTTATTCCACTTAAAAATTTCAATATTTTGTTGATTTTTTTATAATTGATAATTAATTTTTTGAACTGAAAATTTAACTAATCTAGTTGAATACTCCATTATTTTAGATAAAAATTATTTTTTTTGCATGAAAATTAATTGCTTTGTTAAAAATTCTTTTTTTTAGTCGAATTTTTTGGAACGAAAATTTATTTATTACAGTTAAAAGTTTAACCATTTTGCTGATTTTTGTTGTTCAGAATTATTTTTTTAACTGAAAATTTAACTGTTTTTCTTAATTCCTAAATATTTAAGCTAAATATTCCATCATTTTCGTTAAAAATAGAATTTCAAAACTGCAAATTTAATTGCTTTGTTGAAAATTCGTGTTTTGGTAGAGAAAAATCTTTTTATTTAAAAAATTCACCTTTTTCGAAAAAGATTGAATTTAAAAATCTATCTATATTGTTGAAAATTCGATTTTTTGTTTGCTGGTAAAAATGAATTTTCTCAATTAAACAGTTAATTATTCCACTTTCAATTTTAATATTTTCTTGATTTTTTTTTATAATTGAAAATTAATTATATGAACTGAAAATTTAACTAATCTAGTTGAATATTCAATTGTCTTGGTTGAAAATTAATTTTTTTGCATGAAAATTAATTTTTCACCTAAAAATTTCATTGCTTAGTTGAAAATTCTTTCTTTTTCAGTCGAATTTTTTTGAACGAAAATTTATTTATTCCAGTCGAATATTCCATTAATTTAGTTAAAAAATAAATTTTGTAACTGCAAATTTAATTGCTTTATTGAAAATTATTCTTTTTTTGTTAAAAATTAAATTTTTAACTGAAAACTTATCCATTATGTTAAAAAACTTTTTTATTTGGGTTTAAAATTAATTTTTTAACTGAAAATTTAATTTTCTTTTAAATTCCTTTTATTTTTATTGAAAATTAATTTTTCGAATTGAAATTTTAAATAATTTACTTTTTGTTTTTAAAAATTAGCTTTATTTTAATGAAAATATAATCATTATTTTGAAGTTTTTATTGTTGAAAATTAATTCTTTAACTGAAAATTTAACTGTTTTTCTATAACTTTTTTCGGTTGAAAATTGATTGTCGAACTGAAAATTAAAATTATCTAGTTCAATATTCCATCATTTTAGTTGAAAATGAATTTTGTAACAGAAAATTAAATTTTTTGGTGGAAAATTCGTTTCTTTTTTTGTTGAAAATTACTTTTTTGAAATGAAAATTTAAATAATCTAGTTGAATATTCTATTCTTTTAGTTTAAAATTAATTTTGTTTGCATGAAAATTAATTTTTCATCTAAAAATTTAATTGCTTTGTCAAACATTTGTTGTTGTTGAATTTTTTAAAATGAAAATTTAATCATTCCAGTTAAAAATTTAAATATTTTGCTGATTTTTTTTGTTGAAAACTAATTTTTTCAAGTAAAACATTAATGTTTCCAACTTAAAATTTATTAATTCAATTTCAGGTTGAATGTTTATATTTTTAAATCGAAAAATTATGTATTTTTTGTTGAAAAATTGCCTTTTGATTAAAAAAAAATCTTCTATGATAAAAAATGTTTGCCGTTGAATAAAAAATGAACTATTTTAGTTGAAGCTTACTGTTACTAATTCCGAATATTTCATCGATGAGTCCCTCGTAGGTTAATTGTGTGACGAGAGGAGACAATAAATCAGTAGATCTATCAAAAAGTAAGAGGTGCTCGATAACAGAAGCCTGAGTGCCACCATGTTTCGTCTCTTCCTCCTCCCGATTGAGTCTCTGAAGAAGGTCCCAAACTTTGCTAGCGGCCGGTCCTCTTCCCGTAACTTTTGGAATTTTTCCGTAGAGTCTCTGCAAACTTTGAATTGCTTTTGCCACTTGATAGAGACAAGTGGGGTCATTTTCAAGAACAAATTCGCGAAAAGCGCCACTGAGTTCCATGGAAACGAGGTCATTGTCGAAGGGAAAAAGATCACAGGCGAATTTCTCAATCAGGGTGAAACTTCCGTAGACACCTCGATTTTTAAGCTTTTGCTCGCAGAGGAGACTTTGTCGTGGCACGAAGAAAATGTGAAATTCTTTGCGTGGTCTTATTCCTTCCTCTCTAAACAAAACTTACATTTTTTCATCCATTTTTCAATTTCTCTCATTTTTAGGGTTTCGTTGCGCTACCGACATCGTTCTTTTTTCCAAGGAGGGGAAGTGAGGGGAAATTATAGGAAGGGGAAGTAGGGGAATTGAGCAAAGGGAAAGTGGGGAAAATGCGGGAAAGGGAAGTAGGAGAAGTGAGGGGAAAGCAGTGAGGAGGAATGAGGGGAAAGGAGTCAGAGAAGAGAGTGAACACGAAGTGAGGGGAAATGGGACAAGGAATAGTAGGAGAAGTGATTGGAGACGAATTACGGCGAAATGAGGGGAGGGGACGTAGGAGGAATGAGTGGAGGAAAAAAGAAGAGAAATAAGAAGAGGGGAAGTATAAGAAGTAAAGGGGAATGATGGGAGGAGAAGTGATGGGAAATGCGTGGAAGGAAATGAGAGAAAGTGAGGAGAAATCATGAGAAAGGAGTCAGAGAATTGAATGGATAAGAAGTAAGATGATATTGATGAGACGGGACGTCAGAACAATGAGAGGAGGGGAAAAGAAGAGAAATAAGAAGAGGAAAAGTATAAGAAGTAAGGGTGGAGAAGTGATGGGAAATGAGTGGAGATAAAATATGGGCAATGATGACAGGAGAAGTAGGGAATTGAACGAAGGGAAAGGAGTAAAAGTGATGAAAATAAGGGATGGGAAAGTAGCAGAAATAAAGGGATGCAAAGTAAGAGAAATTAAGGCATAAGAAGGGAGCATAAATGAAGGAACGTAGAAGAAATGTGCAGAGAAAGTGTGGTGAGAAAGGAGGGAGAGGGGGGCTAAGCGAGGCGAAATAAGAAAAGACGAAGAGAGAAGAGAAAAATGAGGGGAAATAAGGAAAAAGGAAGTGGGAAGTCTCAAAAAAACTACAGTTGGTAACGGGAAGGAGGGGGGGGGGGAGTATAGTCAAAGTAACGTTGCACCTTTAGGAATTTTTTTGACATTAAAAAAATTATATTTTTGTTTTAAAATTTATGTTGGTAATAGAAAATTTAACTTTCTGGTTGAGCATTCTTAAATTGTGTTAAAAAGTCGTCTTTTTTGGTAGTAAATTAATTTTTTTTTTAATTCATATTTTTTAGCTAAAAATCCAACTTTTTTGTTCAGAATTCTTCAATTTTGTTAAAAATTCGTGCTTTTTTGTAGTAAGTTATTGTATTTGTTTGAAAATTTAATTTTTTAGTTGAAATTTCTACATTTCGGTTAGGAATTCTATAGTTTAAAAAAAAACTTTTGTCTTTTCAGTAAAAAATTCCTCTTTTTCTTTAAAAATTCATCTTTTTTAGTTGAAGATCAAAATTTTTGGTTCAGAAATCTTACATTTTGTTAAAATTTCGTGTTTTTTGATCATAAAATAATTTTTTTTTTTAAATCCTTCCTGTTTAATTAAAAAAACAACTTTTTTTCTAGAATTTTTAAATTTTATTGTAAATTCGTTTTTATGTAATAAATTAATCTATTTAGTTAAAAATTCGAACTTTTTGGTTGAGAAATATTGAATTCTGTAGAAAACGACGTAAGTTGACGATTTCAAATTATAGGAAAAAATTCATCTCTTAGAATGGAAATTGAACTGTTTTGTTGAAGTCATTTTTTTATTGAAAATTGATCTATTTTAGTTGAAATTTTAAATTTTTGGTTCAAAATTCTTGTATTTAGTTAAAAATTCGTCTTTTTTGGTAATAAATTAGTCTTTTTGTTTAAAAATTCTTTTTTTAAACAAAAATTTAATTTTTGCTAAGAATTCTTGATTTTAATTAAAATTTCATCATTTTTGGTAGTTAATTATACTTTTTATTCAAAAATTCATCTTTTTTAGTTGAAAATCCAACATTTAGCTATGTTAAAAATGCTTTTTTTCGGTAAAAAATTCGTTTTTACTTAAAAATTCATCTTTTTTAATTGAAGATCTGAATAAGCATTCTTAAATATTTTTAAAGTCGTCTTTTTTGGTAGTAAATTAATTTTTTTGTTAAAAAATGCATCTTTTTTAGTTGAAAATCCAACTTTTTGTTCAGAAGTCTTAAATTTTGTTAAAAATTCGTGCTTCTTTGTATTAAATTATTGTATTTGTTTAAAAATTCAATTTTTTAGTTGAAATTTCTAATTTTCGGTTGAGAATTCTTTAGCTTTGATAAAAATTCTTTTTTTCGGTAGAAAATTCCTCTTTTTTATTTTAAAATTAATCTTATTTAATTGAAGATCTGGTTAAGCATTCTTAAATATTTTAAAAATCGTCTTTTTTGGTAGTTAATTGATTTTTTTGTTTAAAAATTCATGTTTTTTATTTGAAAATCCAACTTTTTGTTCAGAATTCTTAGATTTTGTTACAAATTCGTGCCTTTTTGTAATAAATTATTGTATATGTTTAAAAATTCAATTTTTTAGTTAAAAATTTTTCTACTTTTTTGTTGAAATTCTATAGTTTTGTTAAAAATTCTTTTTCTTTTCGGTAAAAAAAATCCTCTTTTTTATTTGAAGAGCAAACTTTTTATTCAGAAATCTTAAATTTTGTTAAAAGTTCGTGTTTTTTGATCATAAAATAATCTTTTTGTTTAAAAATTCATCCTTTTCAATTAAAAAATACAACCTGTTTTGTAGAATTCTTGAATTTTATTGTAAATTCGTTGCTATGCAGTAAATTAATCTATATGTTTAAAAATTCACTTTTGCAGTTAAAAATTCTACTTTTCGGTTGAGAATTCTTTAGTTTTGTTCAAAAGTCTTTGTTTGTCGGTAGAGAAATCCTCTTTTTTATTAAAAAATTCGTCTTTTTGGTAGTAAATTAATTTTTTTGTTTAAAAATGCATATTTTTAGTTGAAAATCCAATTTTTTGTTCAAATTTTTTTAGCTTTGTTAAAAATTCTTTTTTTTCATTAGAAAATTCCTCCTGTTATTTAAAAATTTATCTTTTTTAGTTGAAAATGCATCTTTTTGGTACAGAAATCTTAAATTTTGTAAAAAGTTCGTGCTTTTTGATCATAAAATAATCTTTTTCTTTAAAAATTCATCCTTTTTAATTAAAAATACACATTTTTGTTAGAATTCTTGAATTTTATTGTAAATTCGTTTTCATGTAGTAAGTTAATCTATTTGATTAAAAATTCACTTTTTTAGTTAAAAAATCGACTTGTCGGTCGAGAATACCTTCATTTTGTTAAAAATTCTTTTTTTTCAGTAGAAAATTAATCATTTTGATTAGAATTTTTGATTTGTTTCAGAATTCTTAAATTTTGTTAAAAATTCGTGCTGTTTTGTAGTAAATTAATTATTTTGTTTGAAAATTCATCTTTTGTACGTAAAAATTCGACTTTTTAGTTGAGAAACCTTGAATTCTGTATAAAGTGACGTAGCTTGACGATTTCAAACTTCAGTAAAAAATTCATCTCTTTGGATGGCAATTAAACTGTTTTCTTGAAGTCATTTTTTTGGGTTAAAAATGAATCTAGTTTAGTTGAAACTTTAACTTTTTGGTCCAGAATTCTTGTATTTAGTTAAAAGTTCGTCTTTTTGGTAATAAATTAAACCTGTTTGTCTAAAAATTCTTCTTTTTACGTTAAAAATTCAAGTTTTTGGCTAAGAATTATTGATTTTTATTGAAATTTTATCTTTTTTGGTAATAAATTACACTTGTTATTTGAAAATTCATCTGTTTTAGTTAAAAATCCAACTTTTTGTTTCAGAATTCTTAAATTTTGTTAAAAAGTCGTGCTTTCTTGTAGTAAATTATTTTATTTGTTTAAAAATTCAATTTTTCATTTGAAATTTCTACTTTTCGGTTAAGAATTCTATACTTTTGTTAAAAATTCTTTTTCTTTTTGATTAAAAATAAACATTTTTTTTTAGAATTCTTGAATTTTATTGTAAATTCGTTTTTATGTAGTAAATTAATTTATTTGTTTAAAAACTCACTTTTTTAGTTAAAAATTCGAACTTTTCGGTAGAGAACTCTATAATTTTGTTAAAAATTCTTTGTTCAGAATTCGTAAATGTTGTTAAAGATTCGTGCTTTTTTGTAGAAAATTATTGTGTTTGTTTAAAAACTCAGTTATTCAGTTGAAATTTCTACTTTTCAGTTGAGAATTCTATAGTTTTGTTAAAAATTCCTTCCTTTTCGGTAAAAAATTCCTCTTTTTATTTAAAAATTAATCTTTTTTAATTAAAGATGAAACTTTTTAGTTCAGAAATCTTAAATTTTGTTAAAAGTTCATGCTTTTTAATCATAAAATAATCTTTTTGTTTAAAAACTCATCCT
>JAAAKG020200629.1:0-23602 GCA_010014905.2 Druon quercuslanigerum | reverse complement strand
TTAAATATATTTTTAAATAAATTGAATGTTTCCTACATTTTTTTTAGAAAATCCTGCAAATTACAAAAAAGAACCTTTAAAATTTTAGATTAAAAATTACAATAGAACACTTTTTATTTTTAGAAAAAATTAGAGTAATTTTAAGAAATATTTAAAACAAAATTTAGATTCTTGCATATTTTAAACAAAAAGTTTAGAATGTGTTTAATAATTGTGAAAGACTTCAAAAGAATAAAAACACTTCCTTAAGAATCTTAGGAAAATTTAAAATGATTTTTCATTTTGTAAATTATAACAGAAATTTTAAAAAGATTTTTAGAGATTTCAAAAATGATCAAAAAAGAATCTGGAAGATTTTAAGGATTTTTTTAATTTGCAAGATTTTCCAAAAGTTGTAAAAAAAATTCGATTAATTTTAAAATATATTGAGAAGTTCTGAAAAAAAAATTATAACACACTTCGTTTAAATTACTTGAAATCATTTCAAGTTTTAGATTAATTTCAAATCTTTTCATAACGTCTAAATATCCTTCAAAATTACTCAAATTTTGTCTAGAAATAATAAGTATTCAATTGTTATTTATACCTCAATATTTACAATTTCGCTTAAAAATGAAACATTTTTTAAATAGAACAATTAGAATTGTAACGTTAAAAGTTTAACAGCTTTTAGAAATTCAAAGCTTTTTATGTGAAACAATTCAGTTTTTAAATATTTGGTTCAGATTTAATCGTCTTAAATTAACAATAAAATATTGCTAAATATTAAATACTTATACTTATTGCAAATAAAAAAATTTCAAATTAAATGGATTCAAAATTAAATGATTTCGACTTTAAAAATAATTTTAATTTAATAAAAGCCTTTAATTATGACTTTTTTTAGTTATTCATTAATTTTAATATGAAAAAAATTTGTATTTAAAAATAAAATTATCCGAATAAATTATATTATATTAATTTCAATTATTGTTAAGACTTTCGAATTGAAACAGTTACAATCTCGAATTTCTAAAATTTTCAACGGATTTAGAATCGTTTTGTCAAATTAATTATTATTCATTTTTTTATACTTAAAGTACAGATCCATTTTAAAAATAATGCATTGATTTATATTTACAGATGATAAAATAAAACTTGTTTTTATCAAAAATTTTCAGCTTCAAACGCTTTTAATTTCCAATTGTTTATATCTTCAAGACTGCACTTTAATTATTTAAAAAAAACTATTGAAATCGAAATAAATGCACTATCTTTTTCGGTTTTGATATGATATATACTTGTTTAAACAATAAATGCTTTAAATTCTCTTAAATGCTATATAAATGCTCTGTTTAAGGCTAAAGTCGAGATTTCAAGGACTTAATTAACATCCTAATAGGCTGCGAAACCCTTTTTTCTAGGCCCTCGGCTTCCTTAAATAATTTTTTGTTTTGTTTTCAAGTACCTTCTGCAGACAAGAAGGGTATTATGTTTCGAAAAATATACTGTTAGTTTGGCCCCGAGGGTCTCCAGCATGATTTTCACTTTGGAGCGTTCCTCTCCTTCGAATCCGGAAAGAGAAATGATATGTTTGCTGCAGGGAAGTTCCGTCATACTGAAATGTGTCGGAAAATGAAGAGCGTGCCATGGTGGAAGCACTTGTTGTTTATTTACAACATCGGAGAGCCAATGGGCGCTGACACAACGTTTTCCTTCTCGAAGAGCTTGGACAACAATTGGATGCTTTTGTGTAATTGCGAGGACGTGAGTGGCACGCGGACAATATTGCGGCTCAATTTCACCGCCGTGTCTCTCGATTACCTGTTTCCAAACATGAACCTCATTTGGATTCTGTACGTCATATTCAACGATGACGAAAATGCAACCGAGGAGGAAGAGATCTGGTGGCACTGGACATAAAAATTAAATACAAAAATTTATATATGTTACAGGCAAAGTACATAATCCAGGCATTATATATTATTCCTAGGCATTATATATCATCCCTAGGCATTATATATAATGCCCGGTCTTTTAAGGCACAGTGTGTAATTGAATACTGATTAAACATGTTACAGACAAAGTATACAATCCAGGCATTATATATCATCCCTAGGCATTATATATAATGCCCGGTCTTTTAAGGCAAAGTGTGTACTTGAATACTGATTATACATGTTACAGGCAAAGTATACAATCCAGGCATTATATATCATCCCTAGGCATTATATATAATGCCTGGTCTTTCTAGGCAAAGTGTGTAATTAAATACTTACAGAACCAGCCATTAATTTTGGTTGGTGATCCATTTTTCGTTCAAACTTCCTTTGTCGAAATTTTTTTTGTTTTTTGAAAACGACATTGGAAAGTATCCGTTAAGAGCTTTATTTTTGATTGACTAAATATTTTGTTAATTTGTTGTTAAAAGTACTAGGCCTTTGGATAATTTAAAAAAAATGTTCCGCTAGTTATAATTAAAAAAAGTCACAGCTTCGTTACTCCAAGCTCTGATCAAATGATGACTTAATACAGTAAAAACTTCTCAACAAAGTGACGTAAAACTGTTTTAAAAATAGTTGCATACGGCATTTTTAAGCCCTTTTGAAATCTGCTTTCCGATTTTTTCTAACTTCATTATTCAAAAAACTGCAAGTGATTAAACAAAAATCAATAAATGGTAATTTTGTTTTAAATTGTCTAAAGGCTCAGTACTTTTAAAAACAAGTTAAAAAAATATTTAGTGAATCAAAAATAAAGCGCTTAACAACTACTTTCCAATGCCGTTTTAAAAAAAAATTCGACAATTATTTACGAAGATAAGCGTGTTGGAAGTTGGAACGAAAAATGGATCACACACTCAAAATTAATGGCTGGTACTGTATTATATATGTTACAGGCGAAGTATTCAATCCAGGCATTATATATCTTCGCTAGGCATTATACAAGGTGATTCTTTTAAACTTGAAACTTTCAAATATCTCGAAAAATAGGCTCTCTATAAAAAAATGTTATGAATCAAAATTTAATCATTCTAAGGAGTACATACACTGATGTTAAAATCGGTTTGCCCTCACCGCCCCTTGGGGGTGGGGGTGGGGGCAAGTTCGAAAAAAAATGTAAAACAAAAAATTCGAAACGAGAAAAATGTTTGAGACAAATCATGCGCATTTTTCCCCAAAGAATCCGAAGATGCAATAAAAAAAGGGGTTCCCATTTAAGATTTAAATCTTGCCCCCACCCCCACCTCAGGGGGCGGTGTCGGAGAACCAGTTTTAACATCAGTGCATGCCCTCCTCAGAGTTATTAAATTTTGATTCATAACATTTTTTCATAGAGTGCCAATTTTTTGAGATATTTGAAAGTTTCAAGTTAAAAAAATCATCCGGTATAATCCCTAGGCATTATATATAATGCCCAACGGAGTCCAGGCAAAGTGTGCAATAAATATTTAACCTTTGAGAAACGTCTGCTTTTTTTAAACTTTCATTATTAGGGTGCTTTTTAGGATATAAAGAAGTTTTTTTCTATTATTCATAATAAGACGCATTTAAATAAATTATTTAATTTAAAATTAAATTATTTAAACAATTCATTATTTTTTTAGGAATATTCACCTAGAATAGATTTCGGAATCCACAGTTTTCTGAATTATTCAACTTATTTTCAACGCTTCAATTAAAGTAGAGCAATAATTAAATCAAGTTGATAAAAATTGTTTAAACAATTTGATATTACTTTTTATAATCTCAATAGTCTTTGAATAATGTTAGAAAGTTTTGGGTTTTTCTGAAATATTCAACATATCGTCCTACTTTTCGCAATTAGTGTGACCTAATTATGGATGCGAAATAACAAATCTAATAATAAACAATTTTTTTTTAATAACTTGAATTAATTATTACCTCACTCTAATTTAAACGTTGAAAATAAGACAAACTGTTCGAAAAACCCCAACTTCCGAATACTATTAAATGAAAATTCCTAACAAAAATAACAGATTGTTTAAATAATTTATATAAACATCCCATTATCAATAGAAAGTAATATTCTATGTATGATACACAAGTTTTATTTTTAAAACCCGCAAAAAAATCATAATAAGTGCCGAAAACTCGCAAAACCCAATTTTCACTAATCGGATTTTTGGGACCCTATAAAAAAAACTTCTGGGGTGATATTTAAAAAATCAGTTTTGATTCGTATTAAAAAAAATGAAAAATAGAAGAAAAAAATTAACAATTCATGTTTAGTTATGTCTCGGATTTCAGGGTAAATTTTAAACTATCTTTTACCAAAATTTTAAAGAAAAACAAACGTAGATTTAAAAAAAAAACTGAATTTAGGCTTTGGTTTTCAAACAATTTAAAAACTGATTCAAATTCTATTTCAATAATTATTTTTTTAATTAATGCGTCTGATTACGAATAGTAAAAAGTTACAACTTCATATCTTAAAAATAACCAAACTAATGAAAGTTAACAAAAAACAGAAATTATATATAATGCCTAGACAATGTATATAATAAAGAGCAATAAAAACTTTGCCTGGATTCTGTTGGGCATTATATATAATGCCTAGAAATTACCTACTTTGCCTGTAACGTATATAATCCCTAGGCATTATCAGGGTGACCGTTTTAATCGAAGAAAAAAATTCTCGGCCATTTCCCGTTTTTTTCCCGGTTCGCAAACATTTTTTCCGGTCAGTAAAATTTTAAAAATCGAACTCTTGTCTAAACAGTAAAAGTAAAAGTAATAAAAACTAAAAAACAAATTAAAGCATTGAAAACAGACTCTTGAATTTTAAACTTTTAAAATTGAATTTTAAAAGTTTTTATATTTAAAAATTTTGTATTAAATTGTACAATAATTTACGCGTATAAAATGGAAACATTTTCAACACTAACACTTTTCAACTGAATAATTTCAGGTTTAATGGATTTAAACTGCAAAATTCAGAATTTTTAACATTCATAAATTATAGAGTTGAAATATTTAGATAAAGTTCCAAAAATATAAATCAAAGTTTACATTTTCAATACTCGGAATTAAAAAATGAATCAATAAACTTTACAAATTTTCAAAATTATATTATTCAGTTATTTTAGACTAGAAAAAATAAAAATCAAAATTTTGTTCAACGTTAAAATTCATAAATTACTTATTATTATTTTTATTTTAAATAGTTTAAGCATACTTTAAAATATTTAAAATTTAATTTCAAAGTCGTGAGAAATCTAGAAGTAGTTTAAAATTATTTTTAAATTTTTTTTCAGAATTTCTAAATAACTTTTAAAATTAATTGAATTTGTTTTACAACTTTAAGATAAACCTGTGATTTTGAAAAAATGTCCCTGAAATTTGGATTTATTGAATATTAATTAATTTTAGAAAACTTGAAATGAACTTGAAATGATTTCAAATAATTTAAACGAAGTGCGTGTACCGACAAAATTTGGCTATTCGTACTGAAATTTCGGTGAAAATACCCGCAACATAATTTACAACAAAATGTAGATTTTTGCAGATTTCAAACAAAAAAAAAATTAGAAAATTTTTCAGAATTGTGAAAGGTTCCAAACGAATAAAAACATATTTTTAATTCCTTACAAAATTGAAAATGATTTTTATTTTGAAAAATTATTTTAACAAAATATTTAAAAAGATTTTAAGAAATTTCTAAAATTGTCAAAAAAAGACGATGGCAAATTTTAAGGATTTTTTTTTAATTTGCAGGATTTTCTACAAATTTTAGGAAAAAGTCTATTCATTTTCAAAAATATTTAGAGATTCTAAAAAAAATTCACACACTTCGTTTAAATTACTTGATATCACTTTAGGTTTGAAATTAATTTTAAATATTTCCAAAACTTCTAAACATCTCTTAAAATTACTTAAATTTTTTCTACAAATAAGAAGTATTCAATTAAAATAATAATTTTTTTAAATGAAACAATAAAAATTGTAACGTTTAAAGTTTAAAAGTTTTTCGAAATTTTAACAATTCAAAGCTTTCTATGTCAAACAATTAAAATTAAAATTATTTGCTTTTAAATATTTGGCTTCAATTAACTCGCCTTACATCAACAGTCAAATATTGCTAAATTTTAAATAACTATCGTTTTTCCTAACTTAAAAATTTTAAATTAAATAGATCAAAAGTTGCATAATTTAGACTGAAACAATATTTTTAATTTAATAAAATCCTTTAATTACGAATATATAATTATTAAGTTATTTTTAGGTTGAAAATAGTTTATAAACTTACAATCTCGAACTTTTTAAACTTTGAACGGATTTAGAATCGTTTTATCAAAACAATTATTGTTTAATTTCTAATACTTCAAGAGCAGATCCAATTTAAAAATTATTTATCTACTTATTTATATTTACAATTTATAAAATAAAATAAATATATAAAATTAAATTAAATAATAAAATTATTTTTCTGAAATCCGAGCTTTTTCCATTTAAATTTTCATTTAAATTTCAATGCTCGGGGTTAATGTTGACCGATTTAAAAAAAATATGGAATTTATTTTTCCCTAAAACACACAAAGTTGTAATAAGGAAAGGGGGGATCGAACTTTGTTGTTAAATAAAAAAATGGTTGAAATGATTTTTGAGAAGTTGCTTGAAACGAATCTCTTAAAAATTAAAATTAGATTTTAATTTTTGAAAAAATTAAGATCTGATGAAAATTGTAAATTAAAAACTAATTATACCATTCAATATTTTAAAAATAAAATTCCTCTTTTTCAGATTGTAAGTTGCTACATGTAAACTGATTCTTTTGACCATTTATGAAATTCAGAAATATTTACTTATTTTACAGGAAATCGGTTCATTTAAATGAAAAACGAAAAAAAAGTATTTTTCTAAATTGTTACAGTATTTTTAAAATTCTCTCCTCTTTAAAAGGTTTATTATTTTTAAACAATATAAGGTTACATAAGCATTTTACACTTAAAATTGGTTTCCATATTCACTGATTGTACAGGAAATCGGTTAATTAAAAAAAATTGAAGAAATGAAGGAAATTATATTTTTCTAAATCGTTATATTTTTAGAATTTTCTTCTTATTTAAAAGTGTATTACTCGAAAATAATTTTAGGTTACATTAGCGTTTTACACCTAAAATTGGTTTCTCAGCCATATTCACTGATTTTGAAGGGAAACAGTTAATTTAAAAAATTAATTAAGACAAAAATATTTTCTAAATTATTACGGTATTTTTAGAATTTTCTCCTTATTTAAAGGTTCATATACATTTGTTTAAATTTTAGGTTACATTAGTGTTTTACGCCTAAACGTAGTCTGCAGGCCATATTCACTAATTTGATATGAAAAAAGTTAATAAAAAAATATAAACAAATTGAAAAAATGAAGAAAAAATATTTTCCTAAATTGTTATGGTATTTTTAGAATTTTCTCCTTATATAACGGTTTATAATTTGTTTTTAATTTTAGGTTACATTATTGTTTTACAAATAAAATAGAAAAATGGCACACAAAAACTGTTTTCCTAAATTTTTAAGTACAATTTTCTGCTTATTAGATTTCAGTTATTATCATTCTTTCATGAATTTACGTTTTTCGTTTTTTTAGAGATTTCTTTTACCGAAAACACACCTTTTTAAATAGAAGTCATCAGATTTTTAAAGATTATAATTGTTAAACAATTTTAGGATACATTAGTGTTTTACGCCTGAAATTGGTTTCCCAGCCATATTCGCTGATTTTAAAGAAAAACGGTTGATTAAAAAAAAAATGTAGAAAAAATATTTTTCTAAATTATTACGGTATTTTTAGAATTTTCTCCTTATTTAAAGGTTCATATACATTTTTAAAATTTTAGGTTACATTAGTGTTTTACGCTTAAACTTAGTTTGTAGGCCATATTCACTAATTTTATATGAAAAAAGTTAATAAAAAAAATATAAACAAATTGAAAAAATGAAAAAATATTTTCCTAAATTGTTAGGGTATTTTTAGAATTTTCTCCTTGTATAACGGTTTATAATTTGTTTTTAATTTTAGGATACATTAGTTTTTTACGCCTAAAATTGGTTTCTTAGCCATATTCGCTGATTTTAAAGAAAAACGGTTGATTAAAAAAAAATGAAGAAAAAAATATTTTTCTAAAGTATTACGGTATTTTTAGAATTTTCTCTTATTTAAAGATTCATATACATTTTTTAAATTTTAGGTTACATTAGTGTTTTACGCCTAAAATTGGTTTCCCAGCCATATTCACTGATTTTAAAGGAAAACGATTAATTTAAAAAAAAAGTTAATTAAGAAAAAAGTATTTTTCTAAATTATTACGGTATTTTTAGAATTTTCTCCTTATTCAATGGTTTATATACATATTTTAAATTATAGGTTACATTAGTGTTTTACGCCTAAACTTAGTTTACAGACCACATTCACTGATTTTAGAGGAACAATATTAATAAAAAAATAGAAAAAATTGAAAAAATGAAGAAAAAATATTTTCCTAAATTGTTATGGTATTTGTAGAATTTTCTCCTTATATAACGGATTATAATTTGTTTTTAATTTTAGGTTACATTAGTGTTTTACGCCTAAAATTGGTTTCCGGTCCATATTTACTGATTTTATAAGAAATCGGTTAAATAAAAAATACAAATAATATAGAAAAATGGCACAAAAAAAACCTCTTTTTCTAAATGTTTAAGTACAATTTTCTACTTATTAGATTTCAGTTATTATAATTTTTTCCAGAATTTACGTTTTTCGGTTTGTTAGAGATTTTTTAAAAACCGAAAATACAAATTTTAAAATAAAATTTATCAGATTCTTAAGGTTTATAATTTTTAAACAATTTTAGTGTTTTACGCCTGAAATTGGTTACTCAGCCATATTCACTGATTTTAAAGAAAAACGGTTAATTAAAAAAAATTAATTAAGACAAAAATATTTTTCTAAATTATTACGGTATGTTTAGTATTTTTTCCTTATTTAAAGGTTCATATACATTTTTTTAATTTTAGGTTACATTAGTGTTTCACGCCTAAACTCAGTCTGCAGGCCATATTCACTAATTTTATATGAAAAAAGTTAATAAAAAAATATAAACAAATTGAAAAATGAAGAAAATATATTTTCCTAAATTGGTATGGTATTTTTAAAATTTTCTCCTTATATAACGGTTTATAATTTGTTTTTAATTTTAGGTTACATTATTGTTTTACAAATAAAATAGAAAAATGGCACAAAAAAATGTTTTCCTAAATTGTTAAGTACAATTTCCTGCTTATTAGATTTAAGTTATTATAATTTTTTCAAGAATTTACGTTTTTTGATTTTTTAGAGATTTTTTTACCGAAAATACACATTTTTAAACAACAGTCATCAGATTCTTAAGGTTTATAATTTTTAAACAATTTTAGGATACATTAGTGTTTTACGCTTGAAATTGTTTTCCAGCCATATTCGCTGATTTTAAAGGAAAACGATTAATTAAAAAAAAAAATTATTCAAGAAAAAAGCATTTTTCTACATTCTTACGGTATTTTTAGAATTTTTACCTTATTTAATGGCTCATATACATTTTTTTAATTTTAGGTTACATTAGTGTTTTACGCATAAACTTAGTTTACAGGCGATATTCACT
Organism: Druon quercuslanigerum; assembly: GCA_010014905.2. NCBI lineage: Eukaryota > Metazoa > Arthropoda > Insecta > Hymenoptera > Cynipidae > Druon > Druon quercuslanigerum. The sequence goes on along the minus strand of JAAAKG020200629.1, from coordinate 13,980 downwards.
GATTTTAGAGGGAAAAAGTAAATAAAAAATATAAACAAATTGAAAAAATGAAGAAAAAATATTTTCCTAAATTGTTACGGTATTTTTAGAATTTTCTGTTTATATAACGGTTTATAATTTGTTTTTAATTTTAGGTTACATTAGTGTTTTACGCCTAAAATTGGTTTCTGGTCCATATTCACTGATTTTATAAGAAATCGGTTAAATAAAAAATACAAATAAAATAGAAAAATGGCACAAAAAACCTGTTTTTCTAAATGTTTAAGTACAATTTTCTACTTAATAGATTTCAGTTATTATAATTTTTTCAAGAATTTACGTTTTTCGGTTTGTTAGAGATTTTTTAAAACGGAAAATACACATTTTTAAATAAAAGTTATTAGATTTTTAAGGTTTATAATTTTTAAACAATTTTTAGGATAGATTAGTGTTTTAGGCCTAAAATTGGTTTCTGGTTCATAATCACTGATTTTATACGAAATCGGTTAAATGAAAAATACAAATTAAATAGAAAAATGGCACCAAAAAACACTCTTTTTCTAAATTTTTAAGTACAATTTTCTGCTTATATAAATTTCAAAAATGTGTGAATACTTACAAATTAAAAAAACACCATTGATAATATTTTAACCAATTTTCGTAATATGAATAAAAATATTGATTTGCATTGTTTAAAATCATATCATGAGCATAATAATTATTTACAGAGTTATTAAAATTTTGCAAAAACATTTTTCAACAAATAATTTGTCAAATTTATTTATTTGTTTGTAAAATGATTACTTTTAAAAAAATTGTTTGAACCATTTCAGCGATAGAAAAAAATTATTTTCAAAATCGGCTGGACATTTTATTTCTGTCTTTTTTTCAATTTCATCTTCTTGTAGCGAAAAAATATTCTTTTTTAAACCAAAAAAATGCATAAATTAAAAAATAGTTCATCCTTTCCAATTTCGCAAAGTGAAAAATTTTCTGCGTCAGTTTGTGTTAATTTTTTTTTCTTTTTTGCTAGGATCAATAATTAAACAATTTTGAAAAAAAGTGACCCAAACTTTCATTAACTTCAATTATTTTATTTTTTTACTAATTTTTTATTATTTTAATTCCATCAATAAATTATTAAGTGGTAATAAATACGTAAGAAAAGTTTTTGACTTCAGGCTGAATAAAATCAGACGCTAATAATGACGTGTCGAGTCTTGGTCAATTTTATGGTTGCCACTTGGTTCTTATCCAATTTTATGGCTTTCAATATACAATAATCTCTTGATTGTTAAGAATGATATATGAAGGATTTAATGTGCTCGATAAAAATAATTAAGTATGGCAATTTTAAAATATCGTAACAAATAGATAACGGGTAATACGATACAAAAAATTAGAAATTAAACGGATTTTGATAGTTACCTATTTTAATCAATTTTCATTCTACGCTCTACATTTTTATCAAGCAACTAATTTTTTTAATCGAAATTTTTTTCCTCCTAATGGCAGAATTTTGTACCAAAACCCAAAAATAGGATTTCTAAACCAAATACATAAATTTTCAACTAAATAGTTGAATTTTCTATTAAAAAAATAAATAAAATAAAATAAATAAAATATTTCTCAACAAAAACACTAAAATGATGAATCTTTAACAACAACAAATAATTTTTTTTAAATAAATCTTCAACCAAAATAGATTATTAATTTTGAACCAAATATTTGAACTTTCAACGAAATTGTTAAATTCTCTCTTGGAAAAATTAATTTTCAACCAAACCGATTAATTGTTGACTGAAGTAAAACATTTTTAAGTAAAATGATTAATTTTCACCTGGAACATTTGAATTTTATGCCAAAAAGAGGATTTTTTTATCTAGAATAAATGAATTTTCAACTAAAAAGATGAATTTACAACAGGGTGGTGATTCGGCGGACGATTGCAAATTCCCGGACATTTCCCGGTTTTTCCCGGTCAAGTTTTCTCATTTTTCCGGAGAGCTAAAAATAACATATTTATATTTTCCACTAAATGAAAACTATTATTTTAATTCATTATGTTTATTCAATTTCTAACAAAAAAAATGAAACGGTAAACTTTTAGTTAAAAAAATTAAAAATTTTAAGAAAAAAATATGGATTTTCAAGAAAATAGTAGCCTAACTGGTGAATTTGCAATAAACAAAAAAATAATAATTTTTTATTCAAAAAGATAAATTTTCAAGCAAAATATAATAATTAAATGTTAACTAAAAAAAATCTTTAACCAACCAGATGAATTTTCAGCTGAAAGTATGTAATATTCAACTGAAAATTTAACTCAAATATTCAGTTGAAAATTTTTTTCAACACAAATAAACTAAGCATCGAAAAAATATTTACATTTTCAAAAAAAAGTGATGAATTTTCAACTAAAATTGTAAATATTTAACTGGAATAGTTCAATTTTAAACCAAAAAGATGAGTTTTTAACTAAAACAATCAATCTTTAACTAAAATAGTTGAATTTTCAAGAAAAAATTATTTTTCACTAAAAAAGATAAATTAGCAACCAAAAAATAAAGAATTAAATTTTAAATTAAAAAATTAATTTTCAAACAAACCTATGAATTTTAAACTAAAACCATTAAGTATTCAAAAGGAATAATTTAAATTTTCAGGTAAAGAAATTACTTTCCTAAAAAAAAATGACTTTCTATACAAAAAAATTCATTAAAAAAAAAGACATTTTTAAACAAAGAGATAAATTTTTAATTCGTTCTTCAATCAGAAATTTCATAATCACAGGTTTGATCAAACACGATTTTTTAAACATATAAATTTTTAGTTTAAGGAATTAATTAATTATTAATTAATTAATTAATTAAACTAAATTGATGAATTTTTAATCATAAAATTAATTTTCTACAAAACAGGTGAATTTTTCACAAAGTAAATGAATTATCAAAACCCTAGTTTAAATTTCGTCCAACAAATTAATTTTATTAATAACTTATTATTTTTTTCAAAATTCGTTTTCTTTGATGGAAACTTATTGTATTTTAATAGAAACTTATTTATTCATTTTTTTAATTCCTTTTTCGATCATGAAAACTCGTCTGAAATCTTTGCCAACGAAAAACTTAACTATTTTTTTGAAAATGTTTTCTTTTTTTAATTAAAACTTGATCTGTTTTGAAAGAAACTTCATTTTTTAAAGTGAAAATGCAACTTTTTGTTTAAAAATCATTTGTTTTTTTATAACGAAACGTCAAAATTTTCAAAAAAAAAAAAAACAAGAAACAAAATTTTCAACAAAATAGTTCAAGTTGCACTTGGAATAAACTTAATAAACTGATCTTTCAGTCAAAAAATTAATTTCAAACAAAAGAGCATGTTAATCTATTTAATATTGCAATTTAAACAAAAACTAACTACACTCTTGAAAAAATTCCCTGACTTCAAAAAAAAAAAAACTTCTGACAATTCCAGGTAGGGTAGACATCCTGTTAATTTTTAATTATTTTTAATTTTTTGTTAAATGCACTTTAAAATTCTTTAAACTGAAAATATACGCCTAAAAATCTAAATCTAAAATGAAAAATGTTTAAAGTAAAAGACTTTTGAATTACGCTTTAGTAAACAGATGTTTCTTCGGAAAATTTGTAAAATTCTCGGTCAAGAAATAATTCCCGGTTTTCCCGGTCCAGCGGTCACCCTGTTTTGATATATATTTGTTTAAACAATAAATGCTCAACATAAATTCTCGGCCATTTAAAGTAATCCGGCTACTGGAAAAGCTAGGAAAAGCTATGTCGATTATTTTTTTGTGAAATTTGATATTAAATAGAAAATTTAACAAGCATAGCAATTAATAAATTGCATATTAAATTTGCATGCGGAAGAATATGAATAAAATATTTTTTAAATAATAATAAAATGTAAATTTAAATGTTAATTTGACTCGAGCCGAGTGAAATTAATTTTTCACGTTCAGCAGTTGGCAGCATAACCACATATCGAGAAAGTGAACTTAACCTACAAATACACGACAACAAAATCATTATTTGAAATTTCGCGCACTATTTGATCCTAGCAGTAGCCATTTTTGGATACGGCGAAATGCCTCTCCATAAGATCCCATGGTTTTTGACACGACTTTAAACAGTGATAATTCAAATTTCAACCTGGAAAGGGCCCCTAAGAAAGGAATTATGTGAAAGAGGACATATTTCTCCGCCAAAGAAAACTATTTTTAATGATTTTTCATCAGACTGATCCAATAGCCGGACTACTTTAACAACTCTACTCAGTGGTACCAAATTATTAATTTTCAATGAATTTGCATCCGACTAGTACACGTCCCCGCCCCCCAAAATAAATCAAAAAGACTCACATTTCAAATTCGGATTATGACCATAGAACTGGGCCTTGGGCTGATTCATCGCTGGCGTATACTGCATCTTGATCTGAGCACCAGGTTGCGCTCCATTCGTCAAATTGCCCAAAGTTCGTCTCTGATAGGCAGCCAAGAGTTGCGGATCTTGGGATGGTGGAGGTGCAGGTCTATGCTGAGCCGTCATCAGCCTCAATTGGCCGGCTGCACTTCCCTCAGTGGCTCCACTCTGCAGTCGACTCGTCAGCATATTGGCCAGAGCAGTTTTCGTCTTTGCATTCACGACAAGCTGTTGCTCCGGCGAAATCTGATTGTTCCCAGGTAAAGGCGCCATCGCCGCCTCCTGTTGCGGACTCTGCTGCTGCTGCTGCTGTTGTTGTTGCTGCTGCTGTTGCTGCTGTTGTTGCTGCTGTTGCAGATGCTGCAATTGCTGTATTCGCGCAATTTGCTGTTGCTTCTGCATGTGAATCTGGGCAATCTGCTGAGGCGTCAATTGAGCCTGCTGGAAACCTGCTGGCGTCTGAGGTGGTTGGGGACCTTGCACCACCGGCTGAGCAGTCTGAACAATCACCTGATTCGTGGCATTGATCGGCGCCAGAGCTGGAGGTTGAACCACCCCGCCGTGCATCGGCTTTTGCCCAACTGGTGACGTGACCTGTGGTCCCATTATCTGGGGCCTGGCTTGCTGGACCCATTGCAAGGGCTGCCCAGGCTGTCCCGGACTTCTGATAACAGCAATATGTGGACCCTGCTGGGCCTGCCGACTCTGCATTTGCCTCTGCATAAAGAGAGTTCGGTTCTTTTGTATTTTTTGGATAAACTGGGCCCTCTGCTGGGGATCCATTTGCTGCAGCTGCTGGTGGGTTTGAGCATCCAGCTGAATCAACTGTCTTGGGGGCTGGGGAGGCTGTTGAGTCCATTGACCTCCAGGACGTTGTTGACCCAGTTGCTGCTGTTGTTGTTGCCTTTGAATAGAGTTTCTGGTCAGTTGGACTACTTCAAGAGCGGTGGGGCGAATTAAAAGAAAACTGGGCCAATAGAAATTGTGATGCGCAGCACAATTCAAGACTTCAAAACAATTCAAAGGACGGCAAAAGAATTCAGAAGATTTCAAGAGAATTCGGACATTTAAATAAAGCATATAATTCATATGATTATTCTTTAAAGTAGATCTTTATTATTCTTGGAAATTGTTACACAATTATAACTGTAAATTTGAAAAATTCAAATGAATAAAAATAAATCAAGGAACTCAAATAATTCAAAATAAATCAAAGAATTTAAATAATTCAAGATATATCCAAGAACTCAAAAAATTCAAAGAATTTATAAAATAAAATTAATGTAAAAGAATTCATAAATTTCAGAACAATTTAGTACTTTTTCGCCCTTTAAGGGTAACAAATTCAGGATAAATTCCAAACATTTCGGAACAATTCAATCTACATTCAAAAAAATTCAAATGAATTTACAAAACTGGATTAAATTTAGAGGAATTTAAGATCAAAAAGAAGAATTCAAAGAAAAGCATAAGCATTAAAAATGAATAAAAATAATCAAATTAATTAAAAACAATTTGAAAACACTTAAATGAATTCACTAACTTTAAAATAAGCTTAGAAAAATTCGAAGGAATTCAAAGGAATTTGAAGAAATGCCCAAGAATTCACTATGTAGTTAATAGACCTCAAGATAAATTAAATAATAGCTTTTAAAAATGCACTGAATTAAGTAGAATTGAGTGAATGTAAAAAGATTCAGGGTGAATTCCAAGAAAATTTTCAAATCTTTGAAACCCCACTAATTTCTAAAACAAGAATTCACTAATGATTACAGAACAATTCAAGATAAATTCAAAAGAATTCAAACGAGTTGGGACAAATCGAAGAAATCAAAAAACTTTGATCACAATACATTTTGAGTAAATTTAGGAAAATATAAAATAAATGCGAAGAATTGAATGAAATTCATTAAAAATCAACCTAAATTTAAAAATCAATTAATTGAATTGAAAAAAATTCAAAAACATAGAAAAATTAATTGAATTTGAAAGAATTAAGTAAATTTAGAGAAGTTTAAACGGATTTTGGATGAATTATCAAGAATACAGGGCGAATTTCAAACGAAATATAAAAAACATTTGAATTTAATCAAAGAAAAAAATTCGCAGTTTTTTCCCGGTTCGCAAACATTTTTCCCAGTCAATAAAATGTTAAAAATCGAAATATATTCTTAACATTTTTCCATTTAAAGTAGTAAAAAACAAACAAAAAAAATTGAAGCATTCAAAGTGGAACTCTTGAATTTTAAGCTTTTAAAATTGAATTTTAAATGTTTTTCAATTAAAAATGTTTGTATTCAAATGCTCAATAATTTACAAGTATAAACTGGAAGGTAGTAACACTTTTCAATGGAGATCAACTGCAAAGTTCAGAATTTTTAATATTTATAAAGAATGAGTTCAAAAATTTAGATTAAGCTACAAAAAAAATAAATCCACGTTAACATTTTCAATACTCTAAATTAAAGATTTAACAAATGAACTTTAAACAATTTCAATATTATATTATTATGTTATTTTAGGCTAAAAATATTTAAAAATTTAATTTTTTTAACTTGAAAATTCTCAAATTACAGAAGTTATAAATTATATTCTAGAAAATCCTGCGAATTTAAAAAACTTGCCTTCAAATTTGAATTTATGAATAACAATTGAACACTTATTATTTTTAGAAAAAATTAGGGTAATTGTAAGAGATATTTAGAGGTTTTAAAAAGATGCAAAAATAATTTGGAATTTGAAACTGAAAAAAACGTAGATTTTTGTGGATTTTAAACCAAAAATTAAGAAGATTTTAAAAACTATGAAAGGCCCCGAAAGAATAAAAAAATCTTAATATTCCTATCAGAATTGAAAATGATCTTTCATTCTGAAAAATTATTTTAACAGAATATTTAAAAAGATTGTAAGAGATTTCCAAATTTTTCAAAAAAGACCCTGAAAGATTTTAAGGATTAAAAAAAAATGCCAGGATTTTCTAAAAATTGTAGGAAAAATTCTATTAATTTTAAAATATGTTTAGAGGTTCTGAACAAAATTTTGGCAAACTTCATTTAAATTACATGACATCATTTTAAGCTTTAAATTAATTTTGAATCTTCTTACCACTTCTATATATCTCTTAAAACTGCTGAAATTTTTTCTACAAGTAATAAATGTTCAATAATTATTTCTACATAAAAATTCAACAATTTCGCTTACAAATTAAAGATTTTTAAAATATAAATAATTAAAATTGTAACGTTAAAAGTTTAAAAGCTCTTCGAAATTCTCGAGATTCAAACCTTTCTTTTTAAAACAATTTAGAAAAGAGAAAATTTATAAAAATTAAGATGAATTAAAAATCTTCCAGTGAATTTATAAAGTTCAAGAGAATTCCAAAGAGTTCAGGGTGCATTCCAAATCTCTTCAAATATTTAAAACGTAACAAAATACTTCTATGATGATATTTTCTCAAATCATGGAAAATGCATTTCTATAAAATTGTTCCATATCTTCAGAAATTCTAAAAAATTCATTATCCTATAATATTTCAAAAGCTTTAAAAACACTGAAATTAATTAAATTAATTCTTTTAAATCCTTGGAATCTTTTAAAATTCCCTGAATTAATTCAAATTAAATGCTCCTGAAAATGCCTGAGAAGTTTTATTAAAAATTCCTTAAAGTTATAGAAATCTATTATTAATTTCTCGGAACCTTAATAAATACCCTGAAATATTTCAAAGAATGCAAGATAATTCAAAAATAGGTACATCTCACAGAAATGCTCTGATTTTTGTTATGTTTTTCTCGCAAAAGAATAAGAAAAATTTAAAAGAATTTAAAGAGTTCAAGAGAATTAAAAAGGATTTAAAAGAATTAAAGACATCTAAAGAATTCGAACAATTCAGAAGCTTCGGAAAAATTCAACGAATTCAAGAGAATTAAAAAAATTCGAAAGAATTCCGAAAGTTAAAACAAAACATTTAAATCGAAAAAAATTGAACTAATCCCAATGAACTCTGAAAATCCAAAAGAGTTCACAGTGAATTCAGAATGTTCAAACGAATTGAAAAAATCAAAGGATTAAAAAGAATTAAAACAATTTGAAAATGTCATAAAATCCAAAGAATTCAGAAAATTCTAAAGAATTCAAAGAGTTCAAAATAATTAAAAGAATTCGAACGAGTTCCAGAAAATCCTAAATATTTAACAAAAAAATTAATAATACAAAGGATTCAAAAGCATTGAAGAATTCAAAGTATTCAGAAACTTACGAAGAATTCAAAGAATTGAATCAATACAACGAATTCAAAAAAATCTAATGAACGCAGGGTATTCAAAATAATTAAAAAAATACCAAAAAAACTAATCAACTAATTCTAAAGAATGCAAAGAATTCATAAAATTCAAAATAATTCAAAAGAGCTCACAGAGATGTCAGAAAATTAAAAAGAATTAATACCGTTCAGAAACGTCAGTAAATCCAAAGAATTCAGAAAATTCTGAAGATTTCTGAAGATAAAAAAATTAAATGAATTCAAAAGAATACGAATAACTTGAAGAATTCTAAACAGATCCAAGAATTAAACATAATTTCGCAAACTCAAAAGAATTCAAAAGTTCAAAAGAATTACAAAAAATCGAAAGATTTCACATTAACATCAGAAAATTTCATACTCCTAAAGATATTTAAAATAGCAAATATATTTAATTTAACAATAAAAATTAAACAAAAAACCCTGAAAAGACACCAACGTTTTAAAATTTCTTTAACTCTCTCATATTTTCAGTTTTACAACTCTGAATTAAAAGAATTCAGATTAAAAAGAATTTGCAAAATCCAAAAGAATTCAGAAAGTTGTAAAGAATTCAAAAAATTCAGATAATTCTAAAGAACTCATAAAATTAAAACGATTAGAAGAATTTTGAAAATTCAATGAATTAATTTTTTTTAAAGAATTCAAAATATTCAGATTTCCAGGATTTCGGGTAACTCAAAAGAATTCCGGAAATTCAAAGAATTCAAAAGATTACGGAAAATTAAAAGAATTTACACCATTTAGAAACGTTAGAAAATCCAAAAAATTCAGAAAATTCGAAGAATTCAAAAAAATACGAATAATATAAAGAATTCTAAACAGTCCCAAGAAATAAACTACTTCCGAGAACTCATAAAAATCCCAAGATTTCATATTTTTTTTCAATCGAAAGAATTCACAGAATTCAGAAAGTTCTAAAGAATTCAAAGAATTTATGTAATTCAATAGAACAAAACAAAATTTAAAAAATTAGAAGAATTTAGAAAATACAATTTAAGGAATTTAAAACCAATACGCTATCATTTTGCATATTTTTTATTATTAAATATACATTAAAAAGATTTTAGAAAATTCCAAAGAATTCCAAGAATTCAAAATAATTTAAACAATTCAGAAGTTTCAGAATAATTCAGACATTAGAAAAGTCAAAAGAATTAAAAAAATTCAAAAGAATTGAAAAGTGTTTCAAGAATTCAACAGGATTCCGAGAATTCGAAAGATCGGAAGGATTTATAAAAATCGGAGAATTCAAAGAATGCGGGAAATTCAAAAGTAATCCAAAGAATTCTTGACACACTGATTGGGATTGGATCAACCAAATCAGCTATGACTTTGCACATTTCACATTCCGAGAGATGCATTCAAAAATCTAATATTTTGAAATACTTTTTCTTACCTCTGTAGCTGAAGATGATACTGTTGCTGCTGCCACTGCGGATCACGCTGGACGATAAAGCTCTGCTGTGTCGTATTTATCAGTTGCTGGTTCGGCGATTGCTGTTGAAGTTGTCCTTCCCTGATGACAAATTGTTGGGAAGCCTGGGGAGCGGATTGCTGAAGTTGTTGAGAGATCTGTTGAATTTTTTGTTGCTGTTGCTGCTGCTGTTGGAGGAGAATTAATTGCTGACGTTGTTCGTGGGTTAATTGTTGCTGTTGTTGCTGTTGAGCTGTTTGGTTCAATTGATGAGAGGTGGTTAGTTGTCCTGTCAATTGTTGACCCTGCATTTGTCCGGATAATTGCTGACCTTGGATTTGCTGACCCGACAGCTGTTGTCCTTGCAACTGTTGACCTTGCAACTGTTGTCCTTGCAGCTGTTGTCCTTGCAGCTGTTGTCCTTGCAACTGCTGACCTTGCAGCTGTTGACCTTGCAACTGCTGACTTTGCAATTGTTGACCTTGCAACTGTTGACCTGCTTTAATAGAGTTTTTAGTCAGTTGCATTCGTATAATCGGCCAAATGCCGAATCGAACCACAAAACTTCCGATTGCCGGTCGGGTGCTTTTTCCTTAAGTTACCAGAGAGATCGGAAGAAGAATCTTTTTTTCAGAAGTACATACATTATTTTTTTTTCCAAGAAATCTGTATTATCATCAGAGAATAACAGAAATTCCTAACGTAATTCATAGCTCCATCCAGTCTGAAGAGATTTCAAAAATTTATGGTATTCTCTGATGATAATACAACTTCCTTGTACAGTATTCATTTATCCCCCTCTGATATTGAATGATTAATTAAATTCATCAGATCGTTTGGATTTGTATAAAAATCTACCTGAAATCTTTGTGAAATAATACATGTCTTTGTGAAATCTTCTTAATCTATCCGAAATCTTTGCGAATTATTTCAAACACTTGATAAAATTTTCGAAATGATTAAAATCTTTGAAATATTTTATAAATATTTGATAATATTTTTGAAATTATTGAAATCTTTGCAAAACAGTTCAAATATTTTATTCATAAATATTATTTAATACTTTTAAATTGATTGAAATATTTAATTTTTGGTAATATTTGTAAAAATTACTGAAAAATTGGTAAAATATTAAACATTCTATAAAAATATTGTTGCTAACATCTATGAAATAGTTTAAATCTCAACGAATTTTTTTTATCGTTAGGCAATCGTTAAAATCTTTGGGAAATCTTTGGAAACATTTTAAATCATTTTGAAGCGTTTGTATAATTGAGATCTTTATGAAATTAATTATATTTTTGTGAAATTGTTTAAATCTATCCGAAATCTTTGTAAAAAATTGGCGAAATATTTTGTAATATTTATAAAAATGATTGAAATCTTTTTAATTTATCCGAAATCTTTGTCAAATATTTGAGATCTTTGCAAAACCCTTGAAATCATTTGGGACATTACTAAAATCTATTGGTTGCTTACCCAACCTCTTTGGCCTATAATACATTTTTAATTTGCAATAAAAAAATATTGAAGTAATTAATCGAGATAAAAAGTATCCCATGCCTCAAGTTGGACCATATTACACACAGTATACAAAATTTCATCAAGATCGGTCAAGTAGTTTCGGAGTTCAGTGGCGACAAACATCGTGACACGAGACTTATATATTTATCAGAAATCTTTGTCAAATATTTGAGATATTTGCAAAACCCTTGAAATCCTTGGAACTTTATTAAAATCTTCGTCGAATATATGAAATATTTTTCGAAATCATAGGATATTTGAAAAACATACGAAATATTTAAAAACTTTGATAAATCATTGAAGCCTGTGCAATCTTTAAATACACCGCAATCTTTGCGAACTATTTTAAATATTTTTTAAAATTTTGATAGTATTTTTGAATATTTAATAATGAATATTTAATATTTAATAAATAATATTATATTGCGCCATAGTTAAAATATTTTATTAATAAATAGTATATAATACTTTTTAATTGATTGAAATCTTCCATTGGATTAGTCAGGAAAATCATTTAAATTGTTGAGAAATAATTGTGAAATTTTTGAAAAATATGAAAAACCTTTACGAAATTTTTACGAAATATTTTAGAATATTTTTGAAATGATTGACATCTTTGCGAAATATTTTAAATATTTTATAAATATTTTATAATATTTTTGAAATTATTGAAATCTTTATTAAATGTTTTGAATCTATCCGAAATCAACACGAAATATTTGAAATCTTTGTGAAATTATCTATATTTAAGAAAAAATTGAAATCTTTATCAAATATTTAGAATATTTTTGAAATATTTGTTATCTTTTTTAAATTAATGTAATATTTAGTAAATCACTTAAATCTTTTTGAACTTTTTTAAAACTATATGCAATTTTTGCGAAATATTTGAAATCTTTAGAAAATCATTGAAATGTTTGTGAAATATTAAAAATGTTTTTAAAATATTTGATAATATTTGTGAAATGGTTTAAATATTTTTCAAACATTTGTGAAATTATTCTAATCTTTGTGAAATCTTAATAAAATATTTGAAATATTTTCGAAACAATCTTCTGGAAATCATAATTGTCTCCGCAAAATCTTTGAAAATTATACAAAATCTTTGCGAAATATCTGAAACCTTTTATATCTTTCGGAAATGATTGAAATCTTTTAAAATCTTTGAATTTTGGATATACTTTTGAAATAATCAGTAAATGTGGTGAAATTATTGAAATAATTGAGAAATCATCAATGTCTTTGTAAAATCTCTTAAATTTATGGAAAATCTTTGTGAAATATTTGAAATATTCCTGAAATTTGTATGAAATAATTTTAAAGTCTTTCTCAAATTTTTTAAATATATCCGAAGTCTTAGCGGAATACTTGAAATCTTTGAAAATCTTTGGCAATATTAATTTTATATCTGTATTTATTTGTATTTACTATTTATTTTTCATTTATTATTATTTATGCACAATTTGTATTTAGTGTATTATTTTCTACTAATATTTTTTCATCTAAAGAAGATAAATTCTCAAACAAAAATAGAATACTTATATTTTCAATTTAAAAAAATCAATTTTCAGCAACAAAAAAAAACGAATTTTCAATAAAATAGTTTAATTTCCAACCACAGTGATAAATTTTTATTTAAAATGATGAAAAATTTAATTGTAAATATATTATTTTGACGTTATTTTAAAATATACAAAAATTTTATAAAATTTAAATAGGGCGTTTACATTTTTTTAATCAATAAGACTTTCCAATTGAAACAGTTTAATTTATAACGTTAAAATCTGGATATTCTAAAATTCAACTAAAAAAGTTTTTTAATAAAAAACTTTCGATTTTAAACGCTTCTAATTTTTAATTAATGAAGTTTTTAAAACTCAGTTTTTAAATTCTTTAAATTGAAATGTACGTTAAAAAAATTAAAATATAAAATGAAAATTTTTTAAAGTGAAAGATTTTTATATAAGGTATTCTAAAACTGAATGATATCATTGAAAAAGATCAAAGTTAAACTAACTATTTTAAAAAAAAGGTTAAAATAAAAGTTGGAAGGCATTTTTTTTCTAAAAATTTATAAAATTCCCAGTCAAAAAATAATTTTTCGGTCATTTCACGGTCTTATAAAATCCGGGGTCCAGCGGCCACCCTCAGTTGATCAACAAAAAATGTTGTTTTTTTCTGTGATCATCTTAGATTTTAAACGCTTCTAAATTTTAATTTTTTAAGATTTTAAAATTGTATTTAGAGCCTCGGTGGCTCAGTGGTTAGACGCTCGGACTTCACCTCAGAGGTCCGGGGTTCGATCCCTGAGCCGGTAC
>JAAAKG020200618.1:0-20732 GCA_010014905.2 Druon quercuslanigerum | reverse complement strand
CCAAGAAAGATAACTTTTTAATCAGATAGTTCAACTGTACAGTAAAAATATAAATTATTAACAAGAAATTCACTTTTTTTAAATAAAAAAATCAAATTTTCAATCAAACAGAAATGGGTAATTTTTCAGTTAGGAAATTGTATAATTTTTAAATAAAAAAGCGAATTATAAACCAGATACTTAAGCTTTCAAGAAAAAAAAAATAATTTTGAAGCAAAAAAATGTTTAGTAATTACTCTTCAACCAAAAAAGCGAATTTTCCACAAATTACTTGAATTTCCAAACAAACAAATAAACTTTTTGAAATCAAGAGCGATGGATGACTAAGTTTTATTTGAAACAAAAATTTAAACAAAATAAAACGAATTATAAACAAAATAGTTAAAGTTTAAACAAAGAAAATTAGTTTCTAAACGAAGATAATTAACTTTCTACTAAAAAGTAAGAATTTGTAACAAAATATGCAAATTTAAAAAAAATAGTTATTATCTTCTAAAAATATCAATTTCCAACCAAACAGTTAAACTGTATGTTAAAAATATAAATTATTAACAAGAAATATAAAAGTTAGATGCTCAAATTTAATAATTAAATTGCAACCCAAAAAAGGTGAATTTTCAACCGAATAATTCAATTTTAAACTAAAAAAACAACAATTTATGCATTTTTAACAACATAGTGCCTTTTTAAACAAACATGTTAATTTTTTTGCCTAAAAATAGTAATTTTTAACAAAAGCGTTGAATTTTCATCACAGGGGAATTTTTTCAGTCAGAAAAGGAAGAAAATTGTTGAATTTTCAAGATAAGGGGAAACGAATTTTGAACGAAATAATTCGATTTTCAACTAAAGAAATAAAATTTAGATATATTTTTAATTTAAATATTAAGTAATTTAAAAAAAAATTTTAAACAAAATATTGTAATTATTAATAAGCAAAAATGTATTTTCGAGCAAGAAGATTAATTTTCTACCTAAATCGATAAAATTTAAATAATATTGTCAATTTCTCAACTCAAAAACATTAGTTGAAAATAAGAAGGTGAATTTTTGTACCATATAATAACTTTCAGATTAAATGATTATTTTATAACAACAGCAAAAAGAATTTTCAGCAAAAAAGTTAAATTTGCAATAAAAAAATTAATTTTTGAAATAAAGAGGTGAATCTTCAACTGAAACATTAATATGTAAATAGTTAAATTTCCAGTCTAATTTAATAATTTTAGACACAAAATTTTATTTGATAAAATGCATCAATTCGAAAGTAAAAGTGATAAATTTTCAAGAAAACCGGAAAAGCATTATTTTTATATTAAATTTTAATGTCCCAAAAAAAGAAACAAATAATGGAAAATTAGTTAAGTTTTCAAAAAAAGAGTTAATCTTCAGTTAAGAAGATTAATTGTCTATAGAAGAAAATTAAATTTTAAAACAGATACATGTTATAATTACTACATATATTTTTTTTTAAATACTCTAGATTAAAATAAACAAATACTTTTTTTCTTGTATTAAAATATTTTTGGCAGAAAATTAAAATCCTTTTTGGTTGAAAATTAATAATTTTGACTGTAAATTAAACTCGTACATGTTTGGTTTCAAATATATATTCTTAACTTTAAAATAAAAATATTTGGTTGGAAATTCTTGCATTGGATAGAAAATTCGCATGTTTGGGAAAATAATAAAGCTTCTTGGTAATTAGTTCCTATTTTTGGTTAAAAATTACTTTAACAAATCAAATATTTGGTTAAATTTTCATGTACTTTGTTGAAAATGCGTCTGTTCTGACAGAAAATTAATCTTTTGGATTGAAGATTAATTTACTTGGTTAAAAATGAGTTTTTTCTTATTTATAATCACTTTTTTACACTACAAATGTATTTCTTTTAGTTTTGTTCGAAAATTAAATTTTCGTTAAAAATTTACTTTGATTTTTATAATAATTAAGTTTTTCACTGAAAATTACGTTATTTTATTTTTAGTTAAAAATCCATCTGTTTTAGGTGAAAATTAAACTATTTGTTCAAATTAATAGTTAAAAATTTAACTATTCTGTTGAAAACGTTTTTTTTTGGTTGAAAATGTATTTTAATAACTAAAAATTTAAGTATTTCATTTTTGATAGAAAACTTATCTTTTTAGTGGAAAATCCATGTATTTCATTATAAATATTTTTTTTTAGTTAAACATTTATCAGTTTAGTTGATAATTCACTTTAACAATCCTATAAATAATTATATAAAAAAAACTATTCTAGTTAAAAATGTCAACGTTTTATTTGATAATTAATTATTTTGGTTTAAAACTCAACTATTCCAGTTAAATATTATCCATTTTAGTTGGAAATTCGTCGCTTTGTTTGAAAATGTAACAATTTAAAAAAATTTTTTTTAGTATGGAAAGTTTTTTTTTAAGTAAGTAATTTTTTATTGGAAAATTTAACTAATTGCAAATTGAATATTATACATAATTTTAGTTAAAATTTCTTCTGTTTGGTTGAAAAATAATTTTTTTAATTTAAAATTTAATTATTTAAGTTTTATTTTACAATTTATCTTTCTGTGTTAAAATTAAACTATTGTTGTTGAGGATTCATAATTTTGATTAAAAATAAAAATATATTTTCGTTTTTTCTGTATTGAAAATTAGTTTTTTTAACTAAAAGTTTTAACTATTCCTTTTTTTGTTAAAAATTAATATTTTTACTCGAAAATTTAAGTATTTGCTTCTAAATTCATTTAATTTACAATTTTTTTCTCTGCTGAAAAAATTAAATAATTAAATCTTTAATGAAAAGAATTAATATTTTTAACCAAAAAATTTTTTAAAACAAATTAGATAAATTTTTAAGCAGAAAACTGAATTTTCAAAGTAAAATTATGAATTTTCAATATAAAAAATTGATTTTAACTGAATAGGTGAGTTTTTAAGCAAGAACAAAATTATTCTCAACCAAAAATTGAAAAGGTAAATTTTTAGTTAAGAAATTCAATTTTAAACAAAAAACATTAATTTTATACTTAAATGATGAGTCTTTATCCAAGAAGATTAATTTTATATTTTAATGCAAAAGGGTAAATAGTAAATTTTCTGTAAAAAAATTAATTTTTTATTAATCATGAATCATTTTCAACAAAACAGTTCAAGTTCGAACTGGAAAAATATAAATTAATAAGATTTTCTACTAAACTGATCAATGTTCAAGCAAAAAGATCAATTTTAAACCCAGTAGATGATTTATAAACTAAAAAAATGAATTTTCGAACAAAAATATTCATTTTAACAAAAATTCTGAATTTTTTCTACAAAAAAATGAATTTAAAAAAAAAATGATTGAACTTCCAACCAAAAAGATAATTTTTTTAATAAAGAAAGAAAGACAAATCTTTAAAAAAAATGTATGAAAATTCAATCAGAAAGATGAATTTCATACAAAAAAAAAGAATTTCGAAGAAACTGATAAATGCTTGCCCCCATTAATGAATTCTTAACCAAATAGTTGAATTTCTAAGCATAAAGATAAATTTTTACCCAAGAATATTTTTTTCTACCAAAAAGACGAATTTTTAACAAAGTAAATCAATGTTTAACAAAAGAAATACATTTTTACCAGAAATCATGGATCTTTCACTCACGAAAATAAATTTTCAACCACGAAAATGAATTATTTCCTATCAAAAAATTAACATTCGACAAAATAAAATAATTTTTAACCTAATAGTTAATATTTTCGACGATGAATGATTGATTATTAAATAAATATCGCATAATTAAATTGACATTGATAAAAAATTAAATTTCAATCAAACAAGAACGAGTTTTTCACAAAATATTGTAACTAAGAAGATTAATTTTCGAACAAAAAAATAATTTTAATAATAATAATTTTAACAAAATGCATGAATGATTAACTAGAAAAGATAAATTTTGAACTAAAAATGGAACCGTTCAATTTTCAATTAAAAAAATTTATTATTTACCAAAAGATCCAAGAACAATTTTCTCCTAAAAAGAACGAGGTTTCACAAAAATATCTAAATGTTTAACTAAAAAAAAGTAACTTTTTACACAAAGTGGAATAATTTTTTTCCAAATGTTTCTATTTTCATATATGTTATATAGTTTTAATATGTTTATAATTTATGTTATGTTCTCCCTAAATTTATTTTTCAAAATTGTAAGTTGATTGTAAAATTTGGTTTGAAAAATGGCGCGCTGTTCATGACTTCCGGTTCTGGTTTAATCGCAGTTAATCAAAACTTGAAGAACGAAAATAATGGAAAAATGAGCTATAATGGACGATTTATTAACATTTTTCTGTGAAGAAATTCAATTTTTTTACCGCCTGTAAAATTCGAAAAATATTTTTAAATAATATATTTCTGGCTATTTAACATATTATTTACAGAATATTCATTAAATTAATTTTTATTTTCATTAGGATTCATTATTCTCGAACTAGTGGACATTTTTATAAGTTGAAATACAGTTATTTATGAAAAAACAAGAAAATTAATATTTTTAAGCATTTTAAACTGCGCGCGAATAGCAACCAATTAGATAGCGAGTGCCACGCATGCGCAGTTGAGTGAGGAACTCCCGTTGGGAGTACTGCCTAATTGGTATTTTGATTCTACTACTTGATTCCGAAATTCATGTTATTAAAGGATTTTTATAATGGATTTATTATTAAAACAAAATGAAAGTTTCATTTCGACTGAAGTAATTGTAAATCTACTAATTTTACATGCAACTGCGTTAATGTCAGCAGGAAATTGATTTCCTAGAGATTAAATTTTCATATTCATAAATTGAATAGGTTGAACAATATTAACTTCCGAAACATTGCCATCTATAAGCATTTCATTTATGTTTATTGAAAAAAGATAATTATATTGAATATTAATTTATTTGAGGTTAGTTTCCAATGCGCTGCTTAATAGAACATTGTAGACGACTAATATTCCAGTTACATTGCACTATCAGAAAACAATAAGCAGCACTAGTTCTCTAAGCGCTCGGTCTGGTCCAAGCATGGGCCACATAGTTCTACCGATCGGGACCAGATCGGTAGTACCACGGGGGTGAAGGTACGTATTAAATAGTGGAAACGAAATTTGGCAATATGGCTGCTTATAGAGCGACCGATGCGCCGTGAGTGCCTCCTGGCAGAACTAAATTCACAAAGCGAGCATGCGGGCACTTACATTTTTGCCAACCTTGTCAAGTTGTATATTTTTTTGTTTCGTAGATTTAGTCTCGGATTTAGTGTACTTAAAAATTAAAGATCTAATACACCTTTTAATGAGTATCGTTTCAGGCTTATGCAGTATGCAAAGGAAAATGTTTTCAGAGGCGTTATTGTGAAAAGAGGCTGCGGAAATATCTTCAAGCGGGTACACGTGTCCCCTGACCACGAGAAATGATTTTACATGATGATTTTTCCAGATTCAGTGCTGGCACATTAATAACTTCCAAATCCACTAGAATGACAAACTGTATAACTTTAAACTACCTAGAAAGAACCCTAGATCGGCCTGGCACGGAAGTTAGATTTGTTACCGGAAGTTCCTTTGCCAGCTTCACCCCCGTGTGTATTACGTTCGAAATCGGGCGATTTTTTTCACTGAGTACTGATACGGTCAGTCTCGCCATTTAGATTTTCAGAGACTTCTTTTCTAAATTTGTAACTTTTCCCCCGAGACTAGGAGTTTCGAGAAATCGCCGTGGGCCATTGCATAGAGGCCATGCAGGGTGAGCCAGATCAAACGCACGGGTTTTGGCAAACGGCCTCGCGACCCCGCACTCATCTGAATTGATAATCTTCCCGTCAGCATATCAAAGGCTATCATCCTCTTTCCCGATGGACACGACACATGTAGCTTGGAAAGTATCAGAAGTATGTATATTTATAGATTCATTGACATATGTAATGTATGCATTGCACACATGGGTTGAACACATAAGAAAACGATAGTTGGAGCAGATTCAAATGTGGCCTTCCGCAAACTCGTGAGAACCTTGACATATTGTCGACATGAAATACGCTCTAGGACAAACCCCGTTGAACGTATTAGCTCTTTGGCTTTGATCCGTACAACCCTAATGCGCTCCGTTCAACAGACTGTGACGCTTCGGCTTCGGTAAAGATAATAATCGTTAGGGCGGAAAAGTTACCAATTTTCTTCCAACTTAGGAATAATACCCCGAAAAGGATTCTCTAATGCAAAACAAATTTCTTTCAATCAAAGCAAAATATATGATGTATTTCTGAAAAAGGATTCTTCTTTCGATAAATCGAGTTGCTTCAGGGGAAAGCACCCGACCGGCAATCGGAAGTTCTGCAGTTCGACTTCCAGCGGACTTAAGAAGATATTTTATCATTAATGTTTTTAATAATAATAATTTTTTAAATAATTACAAAAGATTCATATCCATATCTACAGACAAGCAGCAGCTACTGTACGCTAAGACAATTGCAGAAACATAACACACAATTTAACTGTTTAAAAAAAAAAATTATTTTTAAATTCATTACACAAGTTTCAGATCCATATCAGTGGCAAATTTTCATATCGATTTTATTTGCGATAAATTCTCGTATATGAACAAATAAAAAAACGAATGTTTTAGTAAACAATCATTTTCTTAGTTCCAGATTCATCATTTAGTTGAAAATTTATTTCCATGACCAAAAATTGTACTAATTTATTGAAAATTTGTTATTTTGTTTTTGAATGCAAATTTATCTATTCAATTTTTTATAGAAAAATTATATTTTTAGTTCAAAATTCGAGTTTTTAGATGTATTGTATTTAGTTCAAAATTCTTTTTGTTCAGTAGAAAATTACCCTTCTCGATTTTAAATTTATCTTTTTAGTTCATACCTAATTTATTTCTTTAAAATAATATTTTTTCCGTTGTATATAATAAATTTTTAGTTAAAAATACAATTGTTGGAAATTTGTTTTTTATTTTTTGAAAATGACTTTTTTAATTAAAAATTTAAAAAATTGGTTGTAAGTTAACCTTTTTGGTTAAGAATTAACTTTTTTTGTAGAAAATTTATATTTTTGAAGTAAAAATTTAACTCTTTTGGAAAAACTTCTCTGTTGGACTAAAATATTCAACAATTTAGTAGAAAATTTAACTAATTTTTGGAAGATTTGCTTTTTTCGAGAATTCGATATTTGCCTTCAAATTTAGTTTATATCTTGAAGAAAAATCATTCTTAGTAAAAAATTTAATTATTTTGTTGAAAATTTGTCTTTTTTCGGATTCAACTGTTTTTGATTTTATATTGAAATCTTTTTCATTGAAATATAAACTACTATATTCTTCTTTGTGTTTGCATCTGCTTGGTTAATCACGACAGTTTTTAATGAAAAAAATATATATATATATTTTTGAAATAATAACCCTACTATGTTTTTTTGTCGAGAATTAATATTTTCTTATTGAAAATTCATCTATTTGTCCAAACATTGATCTTAGCTAAAAATTCATTTTTTGATGTTGGAGATTCATTATTTCAGTTGAAAGTTTTAATTTTTTTTTAAATTCAACTGTTTTTAAATTTAATGGTTTTGTTGAAAATTTAACTGTTTTGTCGAATTTTCTTTCTTTTTGGATAGAAAATTCAACAGTCTTCTAAAGAATTCATCTTTTTTGCTTGGAAATTCCACTGGTTGGTTTTAATTCAAAAAAATCTTATTTAGCTCGAGGAAATGGTTTTTTAATTCCAATAAAAATATTTCTTAAATTTAAAAGTTTTCTTTATTTCGTATCGAATTTTGATTGGAAAATTATCGTTTCTGGTTAAAAATTCAAATATTAAATTTTCCATTGAAACCGATTTCTTTTGGATGAAATTTCTACTACTTGGTTGCAATTAATCTGCTCAATTGAAATTTTAACTGACTGGTTGATAGTTGAACTACTTTGTTGAAAATTTATTTCATTAGTTAGAGCTCAATCTATTGGGTTAAAAATTAAACTATTTTGTTAAAATTTCGTTTTAGGTTGAAATTTAATTCATTTGACTGAAAATTTAACTATTCTAATGTTAACCGAGAATTGACTGTTTTTAGTTTAAAGTTCCACTGCTTGATTGAAAACTGAACGACTTTATGAAGCATTCATTTTACTGATTTAAAATTGAACTTTTTTCTGAAAAATTCGTTCCCTTTTTGTTAAAAATAAGTAAAAAGTTTTTATCCCAAGCTTAGTTTCTAATAATAAAACAATATATAATAATATTTAATTATGAAGTATAATAATTAAATTATTATCATTTATTATATCATTATAAATTATAACTTCACTACCGCCTTAATTTGAATCTTGTTTCTTGGAGCTGATAGTTTAGAAGAAAATCCGCCCGGGGCGCGACGTACGCCTCTCACAACAGAAATGACGCGTCGAGTGTTTAAGAGAGCAGTCGACGCGAGGCAAAGCACACTTACGTGGTGCCGAGTACACTATGATCAAGAAGAGGTTTCTTCAGGGCGAGGCTCTCCTATTGCACTACGGTCAAGCTGACTCTTGCTTTTTTATTAATATTCCACAATTTTTAGGGAATATTTCCCTTGAGAAATTTTGGAAAAATTCTCGAAATTTTAAACATTATTCCATATTGAAAGAACTCATTTAATTTTCCCAAACTTTGAGAAAGTTCCTAACATTTTTTGAGATTTTCCCCCTTCGTACGTTTGGGAATATTCCCAAAGTGATTGTGTAAAAAGCTTCCCAAACATTTTGGGAAAATTTCCCGAGATTTTTTTTACAGTTCACGAATATTCTAATCTGTTATTTCGCCTTCAGTAAAATTAAAATAGACGGAAATTTCCAGTAGTGGATTTTGTCTGGAGTTAGTAATCCATAGGAATTTTTCAAGTCAGGGAAATTAGCGAGCGTATCTGTATCTCGGATTACTGGATTTAAAATGCAATGTTGTTAGAATTCTTTTTGAAAGAAGAAAATCCTACATGCGATTCGCTAAATGAAGAGTTAATTCCATTATCTGATCTCTGTGTTGAAATGTCCGATAAGGGGTAGTTTGCTCACTGCATGGTCCACCACCTGTACAATGTACATCGAATAATCTCATGTTCCCCGCGCGACAATCTGTGCCTCTGTGTTGTGGGGGAGCCTTAACTAAAATAATATTACCGTCACCATGTCTGAGCCACCTGAGCCGCTAAAAGCTTTGCTACCGTCAGGGTCGTACAGCAAACAGGAGATTTGAGATTTACTTGCCGGGCTAAAGTACCTTAACCTAGGTGTTATTCTCGACTGTTTCAGAAAGAGCGTTAGAATTTCATTTTAATGGAAGTAGTTTCATGTATATATCATGATTGCTAATATTAAACTGGTTTTTGGATAATTAGTTTATTATACTTTTTTAAAGTGTATATTAAAATATATTGTGCTCTAGAATGTCCCTCTCTCCTGGGTGCATACGATATTTTTTTTGTAATAAATGCATGATTTCCTATATTTCTCGAAATACAGCCCATATTAGATTTCGAATAAAGGAAGCATGATTTACTGTAATTTTAAGGGTCATTTACGATAACTAACCATAAATTTCCGAAAATTTATGACATTTTTTGTTGATCTATGGTAATGTTACAGGTAATTTATGGTAAATTAAGATAAACTTGCCGAAATTCGATTACCAAATATTAGCCAAAATTTAATTTTAAACATTTCATATAAATTTTAGGTAATTTATGGTAATATTAAGGTAATTTGTGGTAACTTAAGATCAATTTCCCAAAATTTAATACAAAAAGTTCTACTAATTTCCGGAAATTTATGAAAATTAACTACCCAGAAGTAAAATTTAAACATTTAATAAATTTCCGGAAATTCGTAAATTTTTTTGATAATTAATTGTAATATTCCAGGTAATTTATGGTAACTCAAGATAAACTTCCCAAAATTCAATACAAAAAATTCTCCAAGTTTCCGGAAATTTATGGAAATTTTTAGTCATTTATTGCAATTTCGGACTTAAATATGGTAAATTATCATAAATTACCCAAAATAAAATTTTGAACATATAAAAACTTTCTGGAAATGTATGCAATTTTTGGTAATTTATAGTAACTTGTCATACGACGCCCAAAATTTAAATTAAAAATAATTAGAAATTTCCGAAAATGTATTGACATTTTTAGTCATTTATGGTCATTTTATAGGTAAAATGGGAAATTACCATTAACTACCTAAAATTTCATTTTTAAAATTTTTATAAATTTCCGGAAATTTATAAATTTGTTTGGTAATTTATGATAATATTTCAGGTAATTTATGGTAACTTAGGATAAACTTCCCAAAATTAAATTTAAAAATTTCTAAAAATTCTCGGAAGTTTATGGAAACTGTAAGTCATTTATTGTAATTTCACACTTAAATATGGCAAATTACCATAAATTACCCAAAATTAAATTTTAAGTGTTTAAAAAATTTCCGGAAATATGTGCAATTTTTGGTAATTTACGGTAAGTTGCCATACATTGCCCAAAATTCAAATTAGAAATAATTAGAAATTTCCGAAAATGTATTGACATTTTCGGTCAATAATGGTTATTTTATAGGTAAATATGGTAAATTGCCACTAACTACCTAAAATTACATTTTTAACATTTTTATAAATTTCCGTAAATTTGTAAATTTCTTTGGTAATTTATGGTGATTTAGGTTAAATTTCCAAAAAATATAAATAAAAAATGTTTATAAATTCTCTGGAAATTATGGACATTTTTATTTATTTATTGTAATTTTACACCTAAATATGGTCAATTACCAATAATCACCCATAATTGAATTTTAACCATTTAAAAAATTTTCGGTAATTTATGGTAATTGGCCATACATTGCCCAAAATTCAAATGAAAAATATTTAGAAAATTCCAGAAATGTATTGACATTTTCGGTCACTTATGGTTATTTTATTGGTAGATATGGTAAATTACCATAAATTACCCAAAATTCAATTCAGGAATTTTGATATAATTCCGGAGATTTATAATATTCTTTGGTAATTTATGATAATATTACTGGTAATTTATGATAATTTAAGTTAAATTTACAAAAAATTAAATAAAAAATGTTTATAAATTCTCGGGAAATTATGGAAAAGTTGTTTATTTATTGTCATTTCACACCTAAATATGGTAAATTACCATAAATTATCCGAAATTAAATTTTAAGCATTTTAAAAATATTGAGAAATATATGCAATTTTTGGTAATTTATAGTAACTTGCCATGCACTGCCCAAAATTCAAATGAAAAATAGTTGAAAATTTCCAGAAATGTATTGACGTTTTCGGTCATTTATGGTTATTTTATAGGTAGATATGACAAATTACCATTAAATACCTAAAATTCAATTTTTACCATTTTTATAAATTTTTGGAAATTGAAGTTTTTTTTGATAATTAATGGTAATGTTACACCTAAATATGGTAAATTACTATAAATTACCTATAATTGAATTTTAAACATTTAAAAAATTTCCGGAAATGTATGAATTTTTCTGTAATTTATGGTAACTTGCCATACATTTCCGAAAATTCAAATGAAAAATAGTTAGAAATTTCCGACAATATATTGACATTTTTAGTCATTTATGGTTATTTTATAGGTAAATATTATAAATTACCATGAACTACCTAAAATTCAATTTTTAACATTTTTATAAATTTCCGGAAATTGAAATTTTTTTTAGTAATTAATGGTAATATTACAGGTAATGTATGGTAACTTAACATGAATTTTCCAACATTCAAATAAAAATGTCAATAAATATCCGGAAATTTATGGACATTTTTGGCAATTTACGGTAATTTCAAAGGTAAATATGGTAAATTACCATAAATTAGCCAAAATAAAATTTTTATCATTTTTATACATTTCGGAAATTAATGATAATATTACAGATAATTTATGATAATTTAACTTGAATTTCCAAAAAATTAAATAAAAAATGTTTATATATTCTCGGGGAATTATGGAAGTTTTTATTTATTTATCGAAAATTTATTGACATTTTTAGTCATTTATGGTTATTTTATAGGTAGATTCGGTAAATTACCATAAATTACCCAAAATTCAATTTAGGCATTTTTATAAATTTCCGGAAATTTATAAATTTCTTTGGTAACTTATGATAATATTCCAGGTAGTTTATGGTAATTTAAGTTCAATTTCCAAAAAATTAAATAAGAAATGTTTATAAATTCTCGTGGAATTATGGAAATTTTTATTTATTAATTGTAATTTTACACCTAAATATGGAAAATTACCATAAATCACCCATAATTAAATTTTAAACATTTAAAAAATTTTCGGAAATGTATGAAATTTTCGGTAATTTATGGTAACTTGCCATACTTGCCATGTCATTTATGGTTATTTAATAGGTAGATATGGTAAATTACCATAAATTACCCAAAATTCAATTTAAGCATTTTTATAAATTATACTATATATTTTTATAATTATATAATAATAAAAAATATCAACAAGTCAGTTAAATTTTCAAATAAGAAGATTAATTTTCTAACAAATTACCGAATTTTTAACTAAAAATGATACATTTTTAACCAATGATGTAATAGTTCAATGTTCAGTTAAAAGTTAATTTTCTACTAAAAAAGAACGAATTTCCAACAAAATAGTTAAAATTTGTGACCAATAAGTTGAACCAAATAGTTGAATTTTAAAAAACAACAAATCTTTTTCAATAAAATATTTAAAATGTATAACTAAAATAATGATTCATTACCAAAAAAAAAAAATTATTTTTTAACAAGGAAGATCAATTCTTAACCCAGTAGATAAATTTTCAATAAAAAAGGATTCATTGTAGGCAGAAAACAAAGTAGTTGGTATTAAAAAAATATAAATACTATAATTTGCTGATTAAAAAATGTCGAAATTAAACAAAAAGATGAATTCTCAACGAAGAATATAATGTTTGATATTTCAAAGAAAAGTCTTTCTTTATCAAACGAAAAAAGATATGAATTTACAAAAAAGACAAAGTTTCAACAAAATAATTTATTGTTTAACTAACAATGATTTTTCTCTCAAAAAAGAAACCATATTTCCAGAAAAATATTGAATTCTCAGCATAATTTTTAAATTTTCAATTAAAAAATTGAATTTTTAATAAATAAAAAACGTTTTTTTAAATAAGATACTTGTTTGCATATAATTAGTTTATTGTACTTTCTTTAGCGTGATGAATTAACAAAGTATTTCGAGTCTTGCCCAAACAGTTAAATTTTCTACAAAAAAAAATAATTAATTTTCCATAAAAAAAAAGAATTTCAGCCAGCCAGTTTCGTTTTTAACCGCAAAATAGATTTTCTGTCTGAACAGATGAATTTTCAGAAAAATTAGATAAAGTAGATAAACTTATGACTAAATAGTTAATTTTCTACAAAATAATTGAATTTTTTACCAAAAAAATTAACTCCTAACCAAGAAAATTAAATTCTACAAAAAACTAACGAATTTTCACCAAATCGCATAAACTTTTAACCAAATAGTGCAATTTTTAAACTTAAAAGTTTAATTCTGCACCCAAAATGGAATAGCTAAACTTTAATAAAGAAATAATAATTTTTCACCCAATCAGTTGCTTTTTTAACCAATGAATTTGATTTTCTTCTAGAAAAAATAATTTTTTTACCAAATATTCAAATTTTTATCCAGAATGATAAAAATTTTACATATAATTAAAATTCAGTTAAATATTTAGTTAGATAATGAATTTGTAACTAAAATAATAAAACTTCTAATAAAAACAAAATTTTTAGAAGAAGTACAACTTTTTACCAAAGAGTTGAGTTTCTACAAAGCAGTTAAATTTTTAACAAAAAAGATTAACTCTAAACTCATAAGTAACCAAATAGTTGAATTTTTACCCGAAATGGAATTATTAAATTTTTATTTATAGAATTAATTTTCTATTAAAAAGAAAGAATTTTTAAGCATACAGATGAATTTTTAACCAGAAAATAGTTTTTCTATCTAAAAATAAGATATTTTAGCAAAGTTCAAAAATTCTCAACCCAGAATTATAAATTTTGCAATAAAAAATTAATTTATTGAAATTTTCACTTGAAGAATGAAAAAATAGAAGTTCAAATTTAAAAAAAAGTTAACAAAGTAGGTCTACCAAACTAATCGATTTTCTACCTAAAAAGACAAATTTTTAACAAAAAATTCCAAATTTTTGGTTCAGAAATCAATTTTGTTCTTATAATAACCATTTGAATTTCCAAGCCTAACAATACAATTTTTAACAAAAAAATATATTTTATTCACGAGAAATTTAATAGGAGATTTTTGAACCCAAAATATTGAACTTTCAAGAAAAAATATTTTTTGGAATCAATAAATTCAGTCCGTATTTAAGTGGCAATACGAGAAAATGGAAATGACTCTGAAGTCAGGTATAAATAAATAGGAGTTTTAATAAATTTATTGTCCAAATATTATTAGTTAAAATAAATAAAACTAAAACTAAATACGTATTTTTATTAGCAAATTTTTATTTTCTAAGTTTATAAAATCACGTTGGAACAAATCATACGATATCTGGGGAGAGGGGGGGGGCAAGTAGATGTAGGTGTAGCAAGATGGGATGTGGAGAAAGTATAGTAGAGGGAGTTAGGAAAAGTGGAGAAAAGTAGCGGAAGTGGTAATGGTAGTTAGGGAAATTTTGAGAGAGGTAGTAGTGGAAGCAAAGAGAGTAGAAGTCGAATAGGGATGAGTAGAAGACCGAAGAATAAGTAAAGAAAGTTGACAAAGGGGTCGCGAATTGGGATGCTTAGTTAGTAAATGTGGAGCAAATTAGCGAAAGGGACAGGGTGGTCGGAATATTGTAGTAACTGTTGGGAGAGGTTGTAGGGAAATTGAGGAGAGTGGAAATAAAGTGGGAATGAGTAGAAGACAGGAGAAAAAGTGAAGGAAGTAGATATAGGGCTATCGAAGGCAGACGATGATGAAGGATAGCAGAGGGAGTCAGGAGAAATGGAGGAAAGTAGCGAAAGTTGTAGGGTGGTGGGGGTTGTATAGGAAATGTTGGGAGAAGTTTCAGGGGAAGTGAGGAGAGTGGAAGTAGAGTAGGGATGAATAGAAGATGGGAGAAGAAGAAAAGGAAGTGGATGTAGGGGTTGCGATAGTAGATAATGATGAAGGATAGCAGAGGGAGTTAGGAGAAGTGGAGAAAAGTAATGGAAGTGGCCAGGTTGTGGTGGTTGCACTGTAAATGTTGGTAGACGTTGTAGGCAAAGCGAGGGGAGTGGAAGTAGAGTAGGCATGAATAGAAAATGGGAGAAGAAGAGAAGGAAGTGGATGTAGGGGTTGCGATAGTAGATAATGATGAAGGATAGCAGAGGGAGTTAGGAGAAATGGAGAAAAGTAATGGAAGTGGCAAGGTTGTGGTGGTTGCACAGTAAATGTTGGTAGACGTAGGGAAGGCGAGGGGAGTGGAAGTAGAGTAGGAATGAATAGAAGATGTGAGAAGAAGAGAAAGAAGTGGATGTAGGGGTTGCGTTAGTAGATGATGATGAAGGACAGTAGGGTGAGTGAGGAGGAGTGGAGGAAAGTAGCAGAAGTGGTGTTGGATAATAAAAAGTAAAGAATTGTCACCGTTCAACTGTTTTATTTATTCAACTTTACACAAAAACCGGTGGAATAAAATATCTGTAATCCATTGAATAAAATAAGTAGAGATCAATGAAAAGAAACAGTATAAAATGAGAAGATATTAAACAAAGATGAAATTCTGTAATTGCTCGGTGAATTGCGGATCTCATCCCGACGGCTGACACTATACTGAAGAATTCTTGCGTTTAGGCGAGAGTTAAAGGTCCAGTCAAAAGTTCAGGTCAAAAACGTGAAGCTATAGTCTCATAGTTGTACGTCCCTGAGACTGTATTTGTCTGTTTCTATATGGGTGTATAATACCTATGAACTCCAACAAATGGCAAGGTTGTGGTGGTTGCACTGTAAATGTTGGTAGACGTTGTAAGCAAAGCGAGGGGAGTGAAAGTAGAGTAGGGAAGAATAGAAGATAGGAGAAGAAGAGAAGGAAGTGGATGTAGGGGAAGCGAGGGTTATTAAAATAATAGAGGAAAAGTGATATGCAGAGAATGTAAATTCAACTTGTAAATTCATTCGTTTGCTCGCGGATCAATTGTGTCCGTCACTTGTACTTTTTCGCCGGGAGAAGAAGTGAGAGAAGGACAAATGGAGGAACCGGGAGAAATTAAGACAGAAAAAATGAGAAGACGGAAAGTAGACAGTAGGTGTCGGTTGTAGAGAAAGTGAGGGGAAGTGGATAGATAAGTAAGGAGTGGAGATGAATAGGAAGGGAAGGAGAGCACGTGAGGGGAATTGGACTAAGTGGGGACTTTAGAAGTAGGGAAAGTGTAGGGTAAAGTAGTAGAGGAAGCAATAAACGGCGATAATTAGTTTCCATTTTCATAGCCTATGCAAATTTTCTTTTTTTTTAATTCTTGATGAATCCCGTATTGAATCTGCGCACTAAGAATCAGGAGCGTGTAAATGAATTCGATTGATCGCGGATCAATGGGTCGCTCTAGACCGAGAAGTGATCGGCTAGGATTGGGGGTTAAACGAGTCTGGTCAAGTCGAACTTCCTCGACCAGTTGACCCGGCGCTATTCACAATCACGACTCTGAGTCATCTTCAACGTCCTCCTCCTCTCGTTAGCCTCTGCTCTGAAGTCTCAACAAGACAAATCGTACGCGGCGTTACAATCGCGACAATCATTACAGTCTCATCCCGAGATCGAAATGGGAAAATATTCTTGAAGTAGTTGCAAACTGTTAACTACTGGCTAGGGCAACCCTTATTTTTTTATCAATTTTTTTTTCACCAACACCCCTCTCCCCATCCCTAGTTTTTGTTTGAATGTCCAAGAACTAATCTGCTACAAATTTCAATTTACTTAAATCTGAACTGAATTAATTTTTCATTGAATATTAATTCCTGTTACTTGAAAAGTCTAGTCTAAATTTTTGGTCAAGACTACATCTTATTTCGATAAATTTTTTTTCTAATTTAGTATTTCATTAGAAGTTTAATCATTTTGTTAAAAACATGCTTTTTGTAGAAAATTGTACTTTTTTTTTACTTCGTTGTTTAGGTATCAGTTCATCATCTTTGATGAAATTGGCATCATTTTGTTGATAGAAAAGTCGTTCTATGTTGTAGATTGAACTATAAATAAATTAAATTAAATTATGAATACATTCAAACAATAAAATATAAATATGCATGTCTTTTACTAGCAATTTAATCGTTTTTCGTCCCAAATGCAATTTTTTTGGTAGAAAAGTAAATTGTTTTAGTTGAGAATTCACCTATTTTTTCGAAATTTATCTTTTGCGAATAATTTAAACTATTTTTTATGTCAATTCGTTTTAATTTGTCGAAATTAAATTATTTGGTTGAAAAATTGATTATTCAAACTTAAGAATGTAAATTTTTTTTTAGAAAAACTATTTCTCAAACAAAATCGTTGTTAAAATTAATTCTTCTGGGTGGAAATTAATATTCTTTACTAAAAATTCAACTTTTCGGGTAT
This sequence comes from Druon quercuslanigerum, assembly GCA_010014905.2. Taxonomy (NCBI): domain Eukaryota; kingdom Metazoa; phylum Arthropoda; class Insecta; order Hymenoptera; family Cynipidae; genus Druon; species Druon quercuslanigerum. The sequence continues at coordinate 3,086 of JAAAKG020200618.1, read as the reverse complement.
AAAAATCAACTGCATAGATTTCGCGTTAAATTTTTATCATTTTTGTTGGGATATTAAAATATTTGGTTGGAACTATTTTGTTAAAAAATTTTTCCCTTTTAATTGAAAATTTAACTGTTGGTTTAAAGAAAAATTTTTTGATGGAGATTTCTTATTTTCACCTAATTTTCTTCTTTTTATTTTCAAAAGTAATTATTTATTTGAATTAATTATTTCATTTTATTTTTCTAAATTGAAAATCAAATTCTTTTATTTGTGATCACAATCGATCTTTTTTAGTTGAAAATTAAATTATTTGTTTGAAAAACCATCCTTATGGTAGGAAATTAATCTTCATAATGAAAAATTAATCTTTGTAGTTAAAAAATTAAACATTTTGTTAAAAATTTATTTTTAATTGTATAATTTAACTCTTTTATTTTTGTTAAAAAATTAATCTTTTTTAGTTGGAACTTCAGATATTGATAAAAAAATAGTATCCTTAGGTAAAAAAAATATTTTTCTGGGGTGATAATTAATTGATTTGAAAATTATTATCTCTTTAGGTAGAAAAGTATTCCTTTCTTCGTTGAAAATTCAACTATTTTGTCAAAAGTTTATTTATTTTGTTGAAAGATTCAAATATTTTGATAAAATTATCATTTTTGGTGGAAAGTTTAATTATCATTTAAAAATTCTTCCTTCAGGGCGAAGAATTGATATTGCTCGGAAAAAATCAATTATTTTGTTAAAAATCCAACCATTTTGTTAAATTAATCACTTTTTGGTGGAAAACCTTTTCATTAAAAATTCGTGTTTTATGGTGGAAAACTAATTTTTATTAATTGAAAATTCATTTTTCTTGGTTGGAAATAAAATTTTGTTGTTGATAATTCAATTATGTCATTTAAAGTTTAATTAATTTGTTCAAAATTTAACTTTTTTGAAAGTCATCACTTTTAGTAGAATATCCGACTATTTTATTAAAAAAATATTCTTTTTATATTGGAAATTTATCTTTTATGGTAGAAAAATCATATTTCTTAGTTAAAAATTGATTCTGCGTGTTTGAAAATTAATTTTAAATTTGTTGAAAATTCAACTTTCTTAGAAAAAATTATTCTTTTTGATTTTAAAATTCAATTATTTGGTTACTAATGCAGCAGTTTAGTTGAAAATTTATGATTCAAGTACGTTGAAAAAATCATAAGTTTTAGTGGAAAATTTCATTAGCATTTTAAAAATTCGTTCTCAAGGGATGAAAATTCGTATTGCTTGAAAGAAAATAATATTTATTTTGTTAGAATTTTAAATGTCCTAAAAAAATCGTCTTTTTGGATTGAAAATTTAACTGTTTGATCAAAAATTCAATTATTTTGTTGAAAATTCATCTGTTTTGCTCGAAAGATCCACTATTTTATTGTTGTAGAAAATTAATCTTTTTTTATTAAAAATTCAACTATTTTGGTGGAATATGAACTTTTATGGTAAATAGTCAATTTGAAGTGTTAAAAATTTAACTGAAATCTGAAAATTTGTTTTGTGGAAAATTTTCACTTTGTCAAGGTGAAAATTCAACTATCTTCTTAAATTTATCATTTTTGGTCGAAATTCCAACTATTTTGTTAAGACTTCGTCCCGATGGATTAAAAATACGTCTTTCATAAGAAAAAAGAAACTTTTTTGTTAAAAATGCAACTATTTTTGAAAAAGAATTTCTTATCAGCCTAGAATTTTGACCTACTATTTGTTTAAAAATAAATAATGTATTTTCTCCCTTGGTAGAAAATAAATCTTTTTTTGTTGGAAAAGTCATCAATTTTCTCAAGCCAAAATAGCCCAAATTTGGCAACGTACTTTATGGACCACCCCTAACTTTAAATATTGGCCTTTTCCCTCTTACTGAAATTCGAGAATAATTTTTTGGACTATCGAGGAAATTGATAGGACGATGAGAAAAAATGGATTTCGAAAAATTAAGGTAGAGTGGTTTAAGATACTCCGACACGAAAAAACCGATAAAAAGGACAAACTCGGGAGGGATGAAAAATGACAGGCTAGTTCGCGGCTCGCCTATGTTTGCGAAGCAATCAAGCCCAATCATTAACCCCTGGAAGCTCATGAGTCGACTGTGGACACACAATATGAGCGAACTCCTGCCGACGACTCGCGGACAGGAAGTTCACCTAATCAGGGGTAGTGAGTGGCAAACAGGGGCGCGGTTCCACTATTGCGTAGGGCACCCCGATGCTGAATCCAGGGGGGATCGGGAACGAATCGTCGCGTCGCGTCTCATCGAGACGCACGGCCAAGGAAAACATCGCGATCGTTATCCTACACTTCCTAATTAAATTAAATAATTAATTATGTGGCCCTGATTAATTTCCCGCTAGAGTTCTTACCAGGAAAGTACACATCCAGTATCCACCCTCGAACATTAAATGCTCTCGTCTGGACGAACGCAAGATTACATGTACGCTACATTAACATTCTTCTGTCGGGAAGTAATTCCAACTTGCTGATTTATTTTCACAGTAAATCCCCGATACACTATTTATCTGAAATTGAATCAGATGCTGCAAACTGTTTAACACTAATATTATCTGAGGACAATTAATTTAAATTTATGATGTGAAGTTGTACTTTTTTGGCCTTTGGTCTTGCGAATTTATAGAAAATTATAGGAAATAGATTTCCATACTATCTCACTTTTCGGTAAAAATGAGTTACTCCCTGTGTTTATTCGAAAACTGTCTTAAAAAACACACTAGATAATTCTGTCACTAATTCTGATTATTAAAAACACTTTAAAAATTCTATTTTACATATTGTGTTTGAACCTCAAATAATTAAAAATGAGCACGAGCAGAAAAGATTTTTTTTTATGTTCAGGCTTACTTGTACATATACAAATTATATTGCTATTATATAATATATTCAAGATGTCGTTCTAGATATTTTTATGAAAAAGAAAGTCACTATACCCTCATTACTTTTAAACGAAAGTTTTCTGAGGACGAATGCCATACAATTAAAAATATGTGCATTTTCTTATTATGTACCATTGAGGACCATCGTAATTTTAATCATTTTCATCATGTTATATT
>JAAAKG020200607.1:0-23602 GCA_010014905.2 Druon quercuslanigerum | reverse complement strand
AATTAAAATTCAAGACTTTATTTTCAGGAGCTTAGGGGCCTCCCCACTCCAGCAAAATAATTCTATATCTCCTTTTTCCATCCGGCGCCTCAATTGCTGGTATCACGCGCGTTTCGCTAAAAAGGCAAGTGAATGCATTAACCCTTGCACATATAAAGCGGGAAATGTACAGCGCCATCGTTAGAGGCAGTAGTCGATACCTGCCCGTCTTCGCGCCGCCTTTTTATGACAGATGGCAAAACAAAAGATTGTTTTTTAATTGATACTGTTTCGAACGTATGTGTGTATCTACGACCGCAAATACGCGGAATTTCTTAAAATGCTTCTCATGAATTGTACACCGCGAACAGTTCGACAATTAAACTTACGAGATGATAACCATTTCGCCTAATTCCGGACCGCGATGAGATTTAGTATGGAGATTTTCTAAATCCGAACTATGAACTAAATGGATTATCAACATCCGACGGTTAGGTCGTTGCACATGTCTCCCTTAACGGAAAATTGTGTTATTGACTAGATAAAATGTCAAAGTGGGCAAAGCGAAGAACAGGTTCTTGAATTATATTATTGAACTGTATTATTATAAAAATATATTATTATTACTATTTGAGTAACAATTATTCAAGTATTAAATTTTAAGTCGCCTTCAACGTTTTTAATACAATTTTAACATCTACAGCCAAATTATTGATAGGCATTCTATTGATCTTTTAGGGTACTCCAAATTTAGTACCTGAAGCTATGATCTATGAACCATTATCAGGGATTTCAGTCGTTGATAATTTCTTAAAATATTGGTTCAATCCAAAATCAGTCATTTCTCTAGTAAAAGTTTTTTTTACAGGTTTTTCTATTAAAAAACCGAGACCATTTGTGTGGAAATTAAATGTTTTTTTTTTTTAATTTTTAAATCAAGTTATAATTTAAATGAGTTACAACAAATGTGCTTAAATTTTGTTCACTGTTTGTTGGAAATAAGGGTTCGCAGTCCAGAATTGTAAAATACACATAATAACACTAGAGATGTTCTTAATATTATAGCCGCGTATATCAAAACGTAACAGATAACAGTGGTTTCAGAATTTTTAAACAAACGGGATTTCCAAATTAACCCGAGATCACAAAACACACAGCTCTGATCATAGCAAATCAGGATAGGGCCTTAACACAATGAATAAAGCGCAGTGAAATTAATAATGCAAGAATCGAAATTTATTTTGTAGCAACAGGATCTCGACTTAATAAAAGGGGTAATCCAGCTTATGGTACAAGGTTCAAAATTCAACAAATGGAATTATTTATTAATAAGGTTTCTCGAGACAAGGCAAATGATACTTTAGAAAGGAAGGGTCTCAAGGCTATCAAAGACCTTGTAACGCAAGGTATGAGGGTTGAAATTGGATAATTGAACTGAATTACTGGGAGGATCTTAACATTATAAAAGGTCTCAACACAATCAAAGGGCCCTCAATAGTGTAAAAGTGTTTTAACACAATAACATGCATTATAGAAATACAAACTAAGCGCGGTTGCAATGAAATAAAAGAATTAGCCAAAGAGTAAAACTATTCTATAGTTTTAGGGTAAGAATAGAGTAAATTGATAAAATGACTTGGCTAAATCGTTTAGATGGAACAGAATCCTACCTTTGAGTTTGTGTTGACCCGTTGAGTTCACTTAACCGAAAGTAAAAGTTAGCACGCTTGTCGGTGAATTAAAATAACTTAATTATTTACTTAATTAGGGGAAGGTCGCATGCGCACGGACTTAGTTTAAATAATTGTTTACAGTCGGGACAAAGATAGCCGATATGATGCACTTTCAAATCGTTCATCCTATCGTTGTGTGTTCTCTTCGTTAGTCCTTATGAAAAAACAAAAAAGCACAAAAAGCCAAGAAATGTCTTTGCAAAACAGAAATATTTGCAAAGAAATCCATTTATTATTGGCATAATTGTCTACCCTTCATTTTATGTCAGAAGGATAGTCGATAAAAAAAAGAAATTTGTAGGAGCCATGGAGGCGAAGATCTCTTGAAGGTGGAGAAGGCGGTGAATCCACTCGATCCGTTGGGTATGTGGCGGAAACTTTTATGATTCTGTAGGCTTTTTTACACTCTGTCGTGATTCTAGCCAATTAAATATATAAGCGAAGAAGATACTCCGGTATATTAACATTTTTAGGTGCTAAAAGCATAATAATAAAGGAGAAAAACACAAACAAAAGAAAAGAAAGATTGGGCAAACGACAGTTGCGATGTAAGAAAAAAGGAAAGATAGAGGCTATGTGTTTTCGGGTGAGGAGGAATTTGGCAAATAAAGTGTACAATAAGGATAGTTTAATACATATGTGTGGCCTCCTGACGGTTCCAGGACCCTAATCGCGCCGTAGCGTCGAGGAACTAGGGCGTATGTAGGTTAATGTTTTCGGGGCTTGGGACGTTCAAGGAAAGAAGGGAGCGGATTTAATATTTTGAAGCAGGGGCTCCTGGGGAAGGAAAAGCAGGGATTGAGTTGTGGGTTCTGGGTGTAGAGGAATTCTGGATCGCGATGTCTTTGGAGACTGGGGAGAGGGGTGGAGTCTGGATCGAGCGACTTCCGTTACTCAGTAAGCTGCTAACTGTAACTAGTGCAGTTGCTATTATCTACGTTCCCTTAGTTTTTGAAATTCCAAAAATTATCCAGCTTCGTTTCGCTCGAAGTTTATCGTAATCCTCTTTGCTTTGTCTGATTTGTGAATTGATTAATATGTACCCATTCTATTATGCCATGCATTCTTGTAATATTTTAACAAGTACACTTACATTGTAATTGAATCTCAAACGAATTACAATTAGCGAATCTGAGCACATAAAGTTTGAAGAAAAAACAATTTGAGACAATTAAATATCGAAACTCTCAAAGACGATTGCTTTTTAGAAAACAATACACAGTTCATCCTAGAATCTGATTAGTAGAAAGCTCGGAATATTACGAAATTATTAACAAGCACGCTAATAGCTAATAGCTCTTTTGAATATAGATAGAAAATAATAGAAATTATTAACAGTGAAAATAAATGCGAACATCAGAACCGACAATCAGTACAATTTCATTTAATGGATAAGTTGAAAGAAGATCGACAAGTCTCTAACAATAACATTGAAATCCGTAGCAGAGTAAAATATAATAATTTAAAATCACAAGACACTGACGACAAAGAAACATTAGAGGACGTAAATAATTCAAATCAAAACAAGTTATGTCAAGAATTCACAAAAATAAATGAGATATAAAACTGAAACGATTTGAAAGGGGTTATAATATAAATGATCGCTATCTTCGAGAAAAATAAATCACACTATTAACTGAAGTTTCCAAAGATTGTTAGTCCATAAATAAAGATTTGATTTCGAAGATTTAAAGATTGTTTGAAAATTTATTGCAATGCAAAAGGGACTCAAGATTTTCACTCATACCGAACGGAAATTAGAAAACGTATTACAAGGTTGCATCCTCGAAAAATTACGGAACCTAAAATAGAAGATAAAAATGGACAAAAGTCCAATAACGGTAATGGGGATAAAAATAATTCAGAAAAAAACAAAGAAGAAAAAATAAAAATAAGGGCGACATAGTATTAGCAACTAAAATTTTGAGGATCCTTAAGAATATTTAAATATCGTATTAGACAAAGTAAATAAGGCAAACTGAATGATCAGCCGCGACAAGTGCGATTCCATCTGTTCAGAAATTAAATACCTAGGTTTAAAAGTTTATTTAAAAAGGAGTACGTATAATGGGAATGACAAGCTGGTACAGAAAATTCATTTAGTACTTTGCTAAAATAATGTCACAAGATGACGTGAGCACCTATATTAAAACGATCAAGCTTTACAAAAGAGTTCCAATTCGAAACCAACGTGAGAAAAACAGTACGACGAGGATCAATAACCTACAAAAACACTTGGTTAGGTAGCACTTTTGATAAACTGAAAACGGGTTTAACAACAAAACAGACGACTGGTACTCTTCCAAATGAGAAATTTTGCAACAAAAATCTAAATAACACCAAAAATAGCAAAATTTCCTGCACTTGTTACGAAAATTATAGCGTGCATCAGATGCTCAAAGTTGATAGTTGCCTTTAGAACTAAAGTAAGAGCCTGCAGCTTCTTAATTACTGTATTATAGAACAAGTTCTTAGATTTATGATGACTGATTTATGAAATATAAATATCTCTGAAGAATACGCTTAAGAGAAGTTTCATCTAAGAGATAGGAACTAAAGTATATATTACAAACTATTGTGAAACACTGTAAAAATCATTAGTTAAACTGTGAAGCCTGTTCTTCATAGTTATATCAACTGGCTTTCTGTCTGCGTGGACAGTATGAGAATCACATATACTTTAGCCTTATACTTGGCAGCTTTTCTTAACACTATTGGTAATTATAAAACTATAATATATGTAAAAAAGTTATATTTTTAAGCTTTCAGCAAAGTAATATTTTTCCGGCGTAATCTACAACGTGAAATACACTGACATATGGGTTCCCGTTGTTTCAAATACAGATTTCGATAACGAATAAAAGTCGAGTGACATGTTGAATTAAAAACAAAGGAGTTTCCGATTGATTCCGGAATTAAGAAATATTTATGGAAATCCGCATTCGTTCCAAAATTTCAAGATTTTTTCTGCCAAAATTCTGGAATCTAAGCTTTTCTAATACGCAATAGATTCACGTTAAGATTGATTGCAATTCAATCATTTCCAAAATCTTTATATTATACTTTCACGTTACTCTTCTTCCACAAATTCTATCGAAGTTCGTATAGCAACCACCAATGCCAAAACCAAAAATCCCTAAAAGCGAAAAAAAGTTTTACGATGGTGTCTGTCTGTAGTCGCAGTTGTGGTCTATATATCGCATAACTATTAAAAGAATAATCGGATTAAACTGTGCACTGGTACAAGTTTTAAGGGACCAAAAAGCAAGATCAAGTTTGCTAAATAGAAATTTGTGAAAAAAGACTGTGCGGCTTGAACCACAAGAAACAATAATACGAAAAATTAGGATTAGCTTAATAAAATATAACTAAAAAATTTTATTTGCTAAAAATAATTTAAAAAACCGCTAAGCACTCTTAGCGTTGGGGCTTATTTGTTGGAGCAAATACTGACGGGTCAACTACTTCTTGTAACTTTTTTTTCCTGTAGCCGCTCAGGACTCATATTTGTTGAAATATTTTGTGTTTATTTATGTTTCAGTTTAAATTGTTTACTTTCTAATATTTGTGCTATTTTTAAGGACAAATGAAAAGTTTTTTGTGGTATATTTTTATCTTTCTGAATAAATTGACAAGGTACATAAGAACGTCAATATAAAAGCAGTTTCGGGCGTTTCCTCGCAATAGCCTTGTCAGTAAATGAGTCATTGCAAACGTAAACAGTCTATTGTAAACTGGTAACGACCCATTGTTGACGCTGCCACACACTGACACACGACTGTTTAACTGTGTGGACCAGCAGTTCTTAGAATTATTTATATCAATCGATCGAATACAGGCGCTTTTGTGTATTAGGTTTATGTGTAAAACTGACTATCGCAATTTCTTTCAGATTCCACGCTCCAAGACACCTGAAAACAAAACCAAGTTTTATGATGGTGTCTGTCTATAGTCATGGTTCTAGTCTATATACCGCAGAACTTTTAAAAGATTAAGCTGATTAAATTGTGCTTTGGCACCAAAAAATGATCTAAAAATGTTTTGATTTCGCTTTTTGACAAACCCTGTAGTTTTTGTTTCATTCATAAAAAATAATATCTAACTAAAAAAAATTATTTTTGGTAAACATGATAGCAAAAAACCGCCAAGAACGCCAAAACACGCGTAACCTTTACATTTTTTAAAATTATTAAACTAAACATCCGAAATGGCTGATGATGTCCACATATGTTGGGGACATGTGTACCAACATAAAAAACAAAAAATTAAAAATCAAATTACGTAGCCTGCAAAATTTGAAATGTCACGTTTAAAAAAACGCGTATTCCGCAAATATATTAATTTTTCTGTTTTCTTATTCATAAACAAATATAACGGAAAATATGGCCATGTTTCTATAGGGCGTTGCAGCTGCTGGTGAATAATATATAAATTGTCGCAATTACCAACATTTCATAGAGTAACTTTTTAAAACAACCTAAAGTTGTCATTTTATGTTCTTTTAAATAGGAACTTTATAATAATGTTTTCGGGCATTTGTCGCTTGATAATTATTATTTACAAAAATGAATAGGTAATTCCAAATTGAGTTATAGTGAAGCAGCCAACTAAAATGAATTCATAATATAAGAAAGTACTCTTAATAAAAGATAGGAATGTAAAAGGAGGTGATCTTTTTTCTTGTTGCAGAGTTAAGTTTCCAATTTGATTGTTTACCGAATGGCGACCCTATTCCTGATGTGCCTCGTAGCAGACCCTCTTCTTTTTCTTCTTCTTCTTCTTCTGAGAGACGACATTTACCTGAGACTTCTCTTTCTCCTGCCAAGCCTATTGTTCGAGTCAGATCTAGGTCTCCCACAGCCAGGTGTAATGCTCCACCTACCACAATTTTTTTTTCTGACGGAAATGAACATGATCTTAACAATCTCGAACTTATTCGTCTTATTCCTAATGAAAATCCAAATCGAGTATTCGTACTTCGAAGATACACTTTTTCTGTCAATAAACCGATTAAAATACGCGTAGGAGAAAATAAATTTTTGCCCATTCCGAACCGTGAACACATTGTATTATCAACATCTGATGGTGACATCTTTGCAGTATTAGAAAGTAGTGATAATCTAGCTGGAATATATGGTCTTCACGGTAGAAAACGGGTGAAAGTAAACATGGAAAGAGGCACCGTTGTACGAATGACCCCACAAGAAACCGCTGATGCTCCTGTAGGTATTTACCGCGAAATCGTGATGTATTTTTGGGTCGGGCGTGCAAAGAACTAAAATTAATTAGTATAATTAATACAAATTCTGTATAAAATCTGATTTTAAAGTTGTATGGCCTAAAGGCCTCAGCCAGTCTTCTTTGTAACTAAATAAAAAAATTTTTAATTGCGATAATGTTTTGTATCTTGGTTCTCTTCATTAAATAAATAAATGAAATGAATGGGCAAAGCGAAAAATAGGTTCTTTGCAGAAAATCTTGATAAAAGTTAGGTTTCTTTGAATGTATAATTGGGGGCTTTTTTGACATAAGTAATTGTTTTGCAATCCTTTTCAGCATGAGAGGATCTTATTTGTTGCATTTCTTTGAGAAATAAAACTTGTTTCTTTTATACAACCCAGTGTGCCATAGGTTTATACTGATTAGTATATAAAATAAAGAGTTTTATGAATAAATAAAGTCTTCATATTCAATGTACTATTGCTATAGAAATGCTGTTAGATAGAAAGTTAATGCTTTTAAGTTTACCTAATTGTCTTTAAATATGACTTTTCTGTCATAAAGGATGATTATTGAATAACTTTTAAACCGGAAAAGAAATAATTTTTAATTATAAGTTCTCATTGACTTATATTGCTCGTAACAATAGTTAAAACCTAAAACTTTTAATTTTTGTATTTCATTGTTCAAAAGTTATTAAAGTTTCATTGAGAAGGGAGCATTCATCAAGAATAATGATAATGGGATAATGGAATGATACAAAATTTCGAAATTCTGCTCCAGGGCGATAACACAGTTCGTTTTCACTAATCCCATTAAGATTAACAACTCAGAAAGCGAAGCCGCTTTTCTGATATATTCAAATATTGTATAGAGAACGCTAATCAAAATCAATTCAGCCGAAGTAAGTGATAAAAATATCAGGAAATAATGAATCTATATTCCAAAAGGAAGAGAGAAACGCACTGAATGTTAAACGTTAAAATATGCAAGAAGCATTACAATTTTTAATTATTTCAAATGGAGGCAAAAAGATCTTGATAACAATAAATCACGTACACGGGCAACAAATTATTACAAATTAAGGCAAAAACTACATTATGCAGGAGGACTTTATTATTTTACATACTTGTTGGTAAATCAAGGAAAAAGTCTGAAAACACCTAAATAGCGGTCCAGATAAAATATTGCTTAAATGGGTCAAGGTCCCTATTTTTAATGTTTAACTTGACCTTGAAGTTAATATTCAGGTCAAATTTGTTTTTTAAACGGGAGCATTCTTTTTTAAATTGACAATCGAAAGAGCGAGAAACTTTACGTTTAAATATGTGATTAGATCGTTTCTTTTTTTTTTATGAGACGTTACAAGTAAAGCGCTAAATTATGATATAATTATTTAAAAATATAAAAAAAATGTTATTGAATATTTTACGAAAAAACGTATAAATTAGTGGTTTTATTTCAAAGCGATTCAGACTCGGGTAATCATAAATAACAGTAGTCGACCTGGCCTACTCAATTTACAAAATATATTTTTGAAAGCATATTCTTGATACCAGTATCTCGTCTTCATTTTAATCAATGTTTGAATAATTGCAAAACGAAATCGCTTTGAGCAGACAAAAAAATTACAGACAACGGCAATAGCTGATATTACGCGCGTTTCGGTAAAAAGACAAGTTTATGCATTAACTCCTGCGCATATAAAGCGTTAGAGGCAGTAGTCGATACCTGCCCGAATGCGCGCTGCCTTTTTATGACAGATGGCCGAGAACGGTTAAACAATTGGCACTTACGGGATGATAATCATTTCGCCTAATTCCGGACTGCGACAAGATTTAGTATAGCGTTTTGTAGTCGCAGATACAAAAAATTGATTATTGGTGCGGATTTTTTAGCCCATTGTGGATTTTGGGTAAACGTGGGTAACTCTCGCCTGATTGACGGAGCTAGTCTTTTAACGTAAACCAACAGCATAGTTAAAGATCCTGTCGAAAGTGCAAAGACTATCTCCAAAGGATTGCCTTTCCACGAACTGCTATCTTTGTTTCCCGAAATTAAACGTCAAGAAGGGTCCGTTCACCGCTCATTGTGCGTGTAGATTATCCAGTGACAAGTACAGCGTGGCGAAAAAGGAGTTCAAATGAATATTACAAATTGGAAGTTTGCGGAGCTATCACACATTACATGACAAGACTCTACCAGACCGGGGTCCCATACCCGACCTTGGAGATTTCGCACACAATTTACATGACAAGAAATTTTTTGAGAATTGACTCATTGCGCGCTTTTAATCAAGTACCTAACGCCCCTGAAGATATCAACAAAAAAGCCGTTATCTCGCTTTTCGGGATATATGAGTTTCCGCACACACCTTTCGGCCTCTGGAAGGCAGGTCGAACCTTCAAAGGCTTTGTAGTTGAAGTAGTGCGAAAAATAGATTTTTGTTTTGTATTTATCGATGATATAATCGTTGCGTGAAAATCAGAAGAGGAACATCGTTAGCATCTTCAGTTACTATTTTAAATATTTAAGGAGTGCGGTCTGTTAATTAATGCCGCGAAATCCATTTTTAATAGATTTTCTAGAGACGGAATCAAAACTCTGCCGGATGAAATTAAAGCATTGAAAAATTGTCCGCAACCTCAAACCGTCAAGCAACTCCTTCAAGTGCCAAGTCCCAAGCAGCATTAAACGAATTGCCATTAGAAGATTAAGGAAAATAATGGCAAACTGACCTAAACAAATAAAAAATTCGAGGACATGTTTTACAAATTACGGAACCTAAAATTGGAGATAAAAAACAAAAGCGTAATAACGGTAAGAAGGATAATCCGAGAACAATAAAGAAAAAAAGTGAAATCGAAAACGGTTTAATTGATAAATAAAACGAAAATCAAGGTAACCAGGGCGAGAAATAATACAAAACTCGATTTCCATTCCTACCTTGTCCAAACCAATATCAACAAAATTTTGAACTTAACCTCAGACCAAAATTTCTACACGGTTTCCAACCAAATTTTTGAATTCGATTTCTACCAAATTCTCAACCTAGATTTGACAACAAGATAAGAATTTCCGCAAAAGCGGAAGATAATTGGGGAAATATTAATAACAAAAAAATCCCATAAACAAACATTACGGGAATAATTAAAACACAAGAAACGAAATTGTTATCATTGCAGATTGGCAAGCTTTTTCAAAAGAGAATGCCCATATTATGCCTAAAACCAGGGAAAAAGTAGCGACGGGTATTAGAGAGAGATATTAGAGGAAAAAGGTTTTCGGATATTAAAAATAAGTAGCCTCTTGTGGATGCTTTCGAATGGAATGTGGTCTGGCCAGATCTGTTTGAATATTGTCAACGGGCTGTTCCAGTTTATTTTAGTTTCAATTTGTGCTTTTGAAGATTGTAGTCTGCGCACACTAAACTTGAAGCTATTCTAATGTGATGTTGATCTATCTCTTTATTAGGTCTTTTTTTGGCAACCTTATGTCCTCCTGCTACTTATTCGTGATACTCTAATTATATCATCTCTCCTGTCAATGGGCAAAGTGATTGTTTTTACAGAGCAAATGAGTACGGGAAATATAAATCCAATAAATTGCTGTTCAATAGTTCTTTTAACTGGTTCCCAGGATAAGTCGCCTCACCCCCAGGATAGGATACCTCACCCTGCGAGGTATGTTTCAAATGGACTGACATATGGGTTTTGATTGTTACGAATACAGATTTCGTATGTGGATAAAATTCGAGTAAAATGTCGAATGATAAATAAATAATGTCAAAATTCTTGCAATTATCCAAATTTTATAGAGTAACCTAATAAATAGACAAAAAATGGTTCATGTGCGATAATAGATTGAGTGATTTTTTTAAAAAACCTTAATACACGGATACATTATTCGGGCATTTGTCGCGACAAAAATTCGGGGTTCTTAATGCTAATTCTTTTAATTGGGATTACGATAATAATTAAGAAAACAATAATAATTAATTAAAAATTTGTATAATTTAATAAGAAATAAGTTTAATAGACGAATCAATTTTATTTCCGTGCCTGTTACCTACTCAGAAAACAAATGTTCCTTGAGTCAAATACATAAGTCCCGAAATAAAAATTTGCGTTCGTTTCCTGCTGCCAGGTGTAATGCTCCACTTAGCAGAATTGCTTTTTCTGACGGAAATTAATATGATCTTGACTTTGAAGATATACTTTTTCTCTCAATTAACCAGTTAAATTACTCGGGTGAAATAAAAAATATTTGTCAATTCCGAACCATGAAAAAATTGGATTATCAACATCCGATGGTGAGGTCGTTGCAATATTGTAAAGTAGTGATTATCTTGCTGTATTATATGGTTTTCGCGGTAGAAAACGGGTGCAAGTGCCACACTAAAACTAATTAGTATTTTTAATGCGAAGTCGGCCTAAAATGAGATTTCAAAGACCGTCAGAGTTCCATTACTTGGCTCCTTTAATGGAAAATTGTGTCATGGACTAGATAAAATGTCAAAGTGGAAGAAGCGAAGAACAGGTTCTTTCATTGTATTATTGAGTTTCGTTATTATAATAATGTATTATTATGACTATTTAGGTAACATTTATCCGAATATTAAATTTTTACCGTCCTCAATGTTTTTAATATAATTTTTAGTATATACAGCTAAATTATTGATAGGCGTTTTATTGATCTCTTAGGGTACTCCAAATTTGATACCTCAAGGTAAGATCTCCGCACCATTATTAGGGATTTCAACCGCTAATAAATTCTTAAAACATTTTTTTAATCCAAAATCAGTAATGTCTCTATTGAAAGCTGCTTTTCAATAAAATATACTTTTTATAAATTCGTATCGTTTTAAGTATTTTAAATTTCTGAGACCTTAATCTTGTGAGGCAAAAAACTTATTTATAGAGCCATCAAACATGACTCTTGAAAACCTATATTTAAATTAGTGACAACAATTGTCCTTAAATTTCGTTCACTCTTTGTTGGGTATAAGGGTTCGCAATCCAGAATTGTATAATACACATAATAACACAAGAGATGTTCTCAATATTATAGCCGGGTATATGAAATCGTAACAGACAACGGTGGTTTCAGAATCTTTTAACGAAGGGGGTTTAAGAATTAACCAGAGATAACAAAACTCATAGCTGTAATAATAGCATAATTTAAGAATCGAAATTCATTGTATAACAACAGGATTTCGACTTAATAAAAAGGATAATCTAGTTTATGGTACAAGGGTCGGCATTCATCAAATAGAATTATTCATTAATACGGTTTCTCGAGACCAGGCAAATGATACTTTAGAAAGGAATAGTCTCAACTCTATCAAAGATATTGTAATGTAAGGTATGGGGGTTGAAATTCGATTATTTAATTGATTAACAGGAAGGATATAAACATAAAAGGTCTCAACACAATAAAAGTGCCCTCAATAGTATCTTGTTAAGTATCTTAACAAAATAAAAAGGATTATAGGAATAAAAATTAAGCACGATTGCAATCAAATACAAGAATTAGCCAAACAGTAAAATTATTTTATACTTCTAGGGTAAGTATAAAGTAAATTGATAAAACCACTTACCTAAGTCTTGTAGATAAAACAGAATCCTACCTTCGAGTTTGTGTTGACACGTTGAGTTCACTAAACCGAAAGAGAAAGTTAGCACGCATACGGTGAATTAAAACAACTCAATTAATTGCATGATTAGGGGAAGGTCAGCTGCGCACGGACTTAGTTCCAGTAACTGTTTACATTCGGGAGAAGGATAGCAGATGTGGTCCACTTCCGATTCGTCCAACCAGTCGTTGTGTGTTCTCTTCGCTAGTCCTTATGAACAAATAAAACAGCATAAGAAGCCAAGAAATACCTTTGCAAATCAGAAATATTTGCAAATATAACCATTTACTATTGACATAACTGTCTACCCTGCTTTGCATGTCAGAAGGATAGTTGATAAAAAACAGGAAAGATAGTGACTATGTGTTGTAGGGGGAGGAGAAATTTGGCAAGTTAAGGGTACAATAAGGATAGTTTAATACCTATAGGTGGCCTCCTAACGGTTCCAGAAACCTGATCGCGCTGTAGCGTCGAGGAACTGGGAGGTATGTATGTTAATGTTTTTTGTCTGGGACGTTCAAGTAAAGGAGGGAGCGGATTTAATATTTTAGAGCAGGGTGTCCTGATTAAGGAAATGAAGGAATCGAGTTTTGGGTTCTGGCTGTAGAGGGATTCTCTATCGCGATGTCTTTGGAGACTAAGAAGAGTGGTGGAGAGTGGATCGTGACGGTCTTAGGTCTTGGTTTCTAGGATCTTCCCGCTGTTGCGGTACTTAAAATATGTTTGGATCTCGATGGCTCTGAGGTTCTAGGGGCTGATAGGCACGACGTAAAATTTTCTGATACTCTGCTCGGAAACACCGTAATATTCCCCATGGTTCGATGTTTCTTGACCAGGTTAGAAAGAAGCCATTTCTATTCTTCTTGACTTCTTCGTTCAAATCCGCGTATTCGTAGACGTGGCAGAAGTAATTCTTGTGATCCTCCGTCAGATCACAATCTAGAAATTATTGAGGTGGGGGGGGGGGGGGGAATTATCGGTAAGGTCCGAGGGTTCATAGAATGTGGGTCATGACATTTTCGAGACTCAATACGGACCTATGTACCGAGGACATAGTTTCGCGGATATATATTTTTTCATTTTGAGTAAAGAACTCGAGATCGGGTACTCCATTGAAAAATATAGACCTCATTTAGAAGGTTATCAAGTCGCATTGATCATATACCACAGTAGCCTGCAGTAGTTAGGCCATCTAAAATACCGTATCTGCCGCTTAACAAAATGGCCATTATCTGTTCTAGAATACGACTTTAATATTATACACAGAAAAGGCTCGTTTCATCATGTTCCTGAAAAAACAGAAAACGCACGTACACATATATGAAAAATTACCTAACTACCTTCCTGCACTTCTTTAGTATCAATTAGAGTGTTCTGAAAAGCGCGTTTTACTTTACTTCTTTCGCCATCAACTAGTACGTAGCGTGTTTCAGGTATTTATAAAATAGCTAGCTACGTATCGCTCGTAGTTTATCGTAATTCTCTTTTCTTAAGATCATTAACCTCTCTAGCATTCCAAACAACCACTCTCCATTTAGCGCCCGAAACTTTAAATTATCATTTACATCACAATGTGGAGAGTTGCATTTAGAACTATAGTAAGAATCGGCAATTCTTCGACTAAATTCCTATTTATTATCAAAATGCAACACGCGAGTGGGATGTTTCAGGCGTCATTCACTCTACTGACACTCTTCTTATTAACTACTTTCCGTCAAAATTTTCTGTCCTGGTATGACTTTGTAACTTCTTTAATGTCCATGCATTTTTCCATGCAGGCTCTTGTGTGTCTATGGTTTCTTATGTCCCTTCTAAGTAGGGTGTAATTCCTTCCTCGGTCTGCCTCTGGGCACGCTGCCATTTACTTTACCATGTGTCAACTAGCGTCTCTTCGAACCACATTCTTCAAGGATTATCTCGTTGCTTTCTTTAACCTACTCTTGAGCGGAAAAATTAACTGCCATGAGACCTGCCATGCTAGGAGGATCCGTGTTTCTGCCAGACCTAAGGTAATTATTTCTCGATTATTGTTCTCTGGTTCTTATTGATTATTTATGATTTCACTTTAAGCTGACTTATGATTTTGCCTTATAATTATTTATAATTTTGTTTTATGATTATTTATGATTTCGCTTTAAGTTGGTTTATGATTTTGCTTTGTGATTAATTATGTTTTGCGCTTCTCTTTTAATTTAGTAATTAAGTGCTCTTGGAGTGGTCAACCCAGGCTCTTGGTCATGTCGGAGATCTAAGACGTAGTTGCCGCTTGCCGGACTATTGGAGGAGAAAACCTCGAGCTTCCGTTTAAGCAGGGGGGAGTTGTGACAGGGTAAATTTTAACTTACCTGTCACTTCGCGCTTTTACAATTAATGAAACGGCCAACTGACCAGAACCAGAATGACCAGGAATAAAAGTCATCCCGGCCAAGAGCATCCATCAAAAGTTGTCTTACTTTTCTATTTATGTTTCTGTATGCGCTTGATTTCATGCTCAACTAACATCCACTTGTCAAATCTCAGAGAATAACAACAACACAACTGAGGCAAGGGATGAGTCGTCACTTTAAGGTCTTGCATAATTTACCAATGCTCAGGGTAAAGTACCTACAACAACCATAATCCTGGCACCCTACGCCTTTAGTTTCCGATCCGGATACTTGATGGCAGGCCTGAAACCTACTGCAGTCCCTATCTCTGACATACTATGCATTTGGTTCCCGAACCCAACACGAGATGGCGGGCCTCAAACAACTGAACCATGGATTTCTCATTCGGTCGTCAGCTCGCAATTATCTTATGTCCTTTTAATAAGGCTTAACACCACAGAGCCGCGACCGATTATGCTATTCTGATCTTACGAACTCGGCCTGGTCTATGACACTTTAAACCGGAGCAACGCCATATTGCCTCGATAATTGACGTCAGTGGAGGAACTATGCAACAAACGATCGGAAACTTGGCAAAGGTTGGCATCAATGGGCATTGGATGGACTAAACACTGGACGAAACTTCGAGATTCGACACTCCAATGAGCGAGCACCAAGCAATAAGAATTTGTAAACGGTAAAACTCTGTAACTTACGTATATTGTGAACCTAGGGGTTAACCAGGGTCTTGTCTACATAAAGTCTTTCATTGGGAATTCAATGTTCTTAGAATCAATGAAAGACTTTATGAAACCAAGTTCCGAGACTTAGGAATGTATGTTGAAACGTATGCGTATGCATGCTCTGGTCAGGGTGAGTTTCAGTAATTGTCACGTTAGCGTAACGCAACATGCGTCAGACTTGTATTTGCGTTTTTTTTGTCTTAATTCAATTGTATAGGAACCTTTTCACGTGAATATTAGTATGTTCCGTCTACTTTGTGAAATTTAAACTTTCCCGCTCAAAGTGAAAGCCGGAAACTTTCCGAGATTTATGACACCTCTTTCGTTAAAAGGTTTCAGGAAGTTCGGAATCTAGACTTCGTGTGGTTATGCTTACGATTTATTTTGTCGACGATTTTTCTTACGTTATTTGTATTAAGAAGTAGATCAGAGTTTATATAGTAAATTTTAGTTCTCAGTGTCTCCATTAGTTGCGCGCCGACTTGTGCCTTGCAAACGCACCCAGACACGAGTACCGTTCGAGTCGACGGTCTTAGCGCGTTCGAAAAAGTCTGTGACTTTCGTTCTTGGTCCTCGCATGGAGACACGTGCCACAATTTACTCTCTCGTATAATATTGGCGAAAATTTTCGTGGGCCTATTCGTCTGGAATGTTTCTCTGTTGGGTTTTGTTCGAAGAGCTGTGTTGGAAGGCTTCTACGGGATGTATAAGGTAAACCCCTTGTAATAACCGGCGAGCGACGCAATGCCGGATTCTGATCTTTAAACCATTGCCTCGAATGGCTACTTTAAATTTCGTTTAGTAATCAAGAGCAATTAAAGTTTCGTCATGTGAACGGATCGAGTTAGTGCGTCGTGTTTGAGTCTGTGATTGCGTAGTAGTTTCGTTTTCTTCTTTTTTCATAGTTCCGCGGTATGTAAATTACACTCTTATTTGTATATTCTTTTTACTTTCTCTAGTCTTTTTTCTCTTACGCATTGTAGCAGAGGGAAGAAGTTGTATAGATGTTAAATTCTTAGCTTCCCATGTAGTTTGAATAAATACCTATTTCTATTAAAATCGTATGGAACCTGGCTGTTCTGATTTTATGAACCACCCCTTGTATTTCTTGCTCTCCTAGCTTCCAGATTTTCAGGTATATAAAGTGGTAAATGACATCTTTGGAATTCTTGCCGGGCTAATTGTAAAATTAATTACGAGTTATATTTCTTTATGTATTTAATGGTCTGGCTGGCGCCCACTTAATCTTATTCTCCTGACGACATACATACGTATATCGACACCCACGTGGAGATATACGTATATATCTCTTAACGAAACATAATCGCCATTCGGCACGTGGTAATAAACCACCCATCGCAATCCTCGTAGGTCGTAAAAGTTCGCATATTTGAAAGATAGAACTACCAAGGTTGCTAATTCGTCACAAGAAAGTTCCTCGTCATCTAGATCCGTAGTGCCTGTAGTAAGGGAGGTGACATCTGACGCATGAGATGACATTCCCTTACAAAGTTTAACCCCCTTCCTTACGCGCGAACATCTTTCTCTTCTGGTACCGGACGCTTCCAATTGGTGTGATTCTAAAGCTTCGGTCAGCTGATCATCGCGCCTCAGATTAATCAAATGTTTCAACTCCCGAAATGTAAAAACATTTATGACCGAGTCCAAAAACGCCATCTTGAAATATATTTAGATCTTTAAAAACCGGAAAACCACGCGATAATTAGTCAAAATCTAGGCTGCGTATGGTACTTGTTCAATTTCGTGACAAAATAAAAATTCGCAACGGTTAGGTGGAAGGTACAGTAACGGTTGCTGATGGAAACGTTGAAAGTCGACACATGAATCGTCAAAATAAATTAAATAAGACCGAAAATAAATTTTACAGTTAGAAAGAAATCAAGCATGACGGTAAATGTGGTGGAAATGGTTCAGAGGATCAAATGTCAATAACATTAAATGTTTCAGTGATATCAATAATGCGAAATAAATTAAATCTCAGCAATAAATCCATACAATATATGCCAAAAACCAACAAAATCAATAATATCCATACAATATAATTATTCCAATAAATTCACTAGACTCTACAAGCTGCCAAGTAACACTAAGAAAATGTGAAAGATCATCAGGCGCTACTAGCGGCCCAGGGGTAAGGGGTGCACATTTTCCTAAAATCAAAAGCCTGACTCCAAAATCAGCGTACTATCTATTAAAAAAACTTTAGTTCAAATTCTCAATTTAAACCCTTCTTTTATTTTATCTTAGTTTTGTTCGTGGATTCCTTGAAGTTCAGGAAATCTGTGAATTGCTTCTGCACAATTTTCGTCTTACAAACTCTCTATTACACGTATTAAAAATGCAATTTCGTCATTACAATACCATGTTTGCAATTTTATTCTGATAAGCTATATACTGAAGAATAAAAGTTTAAATTAACTTTGCAGTTCATTCTTAGGCAAAATTATTTTTAAAAAATTTTTCAAAGCATTGTCCAAAGTTTTGTTTTAACTGTGATATTATTTTATTTATTTATATTTTTCTTTAATATTATTAATAATATTTCGGATGAAAAATTAGAAAATACTCAATTTACTGGTTTAATGACTTTGATAAAAGAGTAATAAAGTAATTAAATTAAAAAACTCGCACGGCCTCTTAGACAGATTTATGAAATACAAATATTTCAGAAGAATGAGATAAAGACAAGTATAATTTTTGTGACGAGTCGGTATATATTATATCATATTATGAAACGCGATAAAACTTATTAGTTAAATTATCAAATAAGTTCTTCAGTTTTGTATTACCTTGTTGTTTTCTATTTGGAAATAATGAGCGTCACATTTACTTTTTCCCTGTACTTCACAGTTTTTCTTAACTGTATTGGTAAATATAATAATATAATATACCTATAATTCAAAAAATATAATAATGCTTCTCGCAAATAAAATTTTTTTTGACGTAATCTGCATTCCATCTAATTGCTATCTTCAAGTAAAGCCGATTTACTTTATTGGGGAAAAAATAAACGACAAAACGGAGACATAAAGCCTAGTATGTAGACGGAATTTTGATTACTTTATGATCGAACGTGAAATGCACTGACATATGGATTTTAACAGTCGTGCCACGTGCCGAAAGAACAGATTTCGCTTCAAATTTTAAATAATAATTAAAATAAAAGAACTTGAAATTTTGTCTCGTTACACCATACAGTAGTTTAGCGACGGCTTTATGAAATGGAAAAAATATTTTTGTGAAAAAATTCCAAAAACTTCTGCAAGTCCCTAATACTATTCAGAAAACTTCATTATATCCAAATAAATATTCCTTACGCTGTAAGTTTGGGCTTATTTAAAATATCCTTAATAAATCAAGTAATTGCAAATTATCTAACATTATTTTTAAACTGATTGACAAAGAATGAATAATTTTTATATTAAAAAAAAAATTATTAGCGCATCATGTTCCCACGAAATTCGAACTTAAATTATGGAAAGTAATGTTTTTAAAAGAAAATTATAAAAAATTATAACAAAATATGAAACGTGTATTGTAACTTAATAAAAAGTTGAACTGATAGGTTGAAAAGCATTATTGAAAAGGAAAAATAAACATTTATCAGAAAGGTAAGTTTTGAACAGCAATAGACAATCTACCTTACCTGCTGTTGGTCACAAATTACCTTGGTACCAAATCTTTCATTTCTTCTTTAGTGATACTTTCCAACTTTGCAGTTCGTCTTTTTATGAAGGTACAGTCCACGTTGCATATTTTGTTTCACTTATTTTTTTAAAAATTTTCTTTTAAAAACTATGCTGGTCTTAATTTGAGTGCAAACTAAGCAGCGGTTTATTTAAGTTCAATGGTGCCTCGTAACGAGCGGTATAATCTCCCTTTAAAACGTTTCACCACGGTCAGGAGAACAATTTTGACGTGATCTACATTATACAGGAACAAATTGTTCTTTCCTATGAACCTCCTGTTAAATCATATCAACTATTGTAAACGAATTGGAACGTATTTATAACTAGTTAAAATAAAGTAACTGTCAGCTATATTTCTCGATTTTTATTAAACCTAATTCGATTCCTGTAAATTTTAACCGGTCAGGTTAATTTTTTTGCGGTGAATCTTTCTCAATCGGTAGTAAATTACTAACAAGAATATTTAAAACAATAACTTCCCGGGACCGCCAAATGAAAAGGTTCAATTTATGAGCGGCCAAATAACAAGACTAGAAATTTTCCGTGATGTCTGACACTTTTGTTGACTGTTATTTTTATTTGACAACCTCACATAACATTTATGACAAAAGCGTTTCCACGGATGATTCAGGCGAGGAGCGAGACAAGATGAGACATGAAAAAAGACAATTATTACGTTACAACTGAGAAGGAGAGCACCGTCTTTTTATAACGAGGGCAGAATTTTTGGAGCAAGTAGTAATATTTCTCCGAAAATATTACCCGAGCGATGAAGGCGGCTTTCCTCCACGGCATGTACTGCATTTTCTTAGTAGAGACACACAAAATAGAAATCGTGTTTTTCTCGTGAGAGGGGGGGGGGGGGTCGATCGTGATCTCTCTTTTCGAATCGGCAAATCAAGCGCACGTTAAGTCACCAAAATTAAAATATGGCACTTACCCATTCTTACCTTTTGTGATACTTATGTTTTCAAATATTTTGTATAATTATGGAGAGCAAAAACAAACTTTAAAAAATGAGAAAAACAGAGCTGTTTGAGCTGTCACTTCACATATCGCCAGCTTAAACCAGTTTGTATGCATCGCTGTGCAAACGCGCATGTGCAACTATTCTGTTCTGAGTATATAATGTTGGACCTCTTACCTTAAAACAAAGGGTTTACTGTGAGTTCCAACATTATATATGCAGATCCTCGCATGCCGATTCAAAAGAGAAAGTTTTTGGTCATTCACCAATCAGCAGAGCATGCTCATGTTGTACAGCTGTCACAAAAAAATGTAATCCTCTGTTTCTTATTTCAGAGCTAAGTTCCCAGTTTGATTGTTTGCCGAATGGCGAGCCCATCCCTGGTGCCCGTCCTAACGGACCTTCATCTTCTCATTCTAAAAGACCACATTCACCTGAGAAGTCTCTTTCCCCCGTCGAGCATCATTTTCGTGCCAGGACCAGGTCTCCCCTTACTAGGTGTATTGCTCCACCTAAAAGAATTGTTTCTTCTGAAGGAAATGAATATGATCTTAACAATCTCGAACTTATTCGTCTTATTCCTAACTCAAATCCGAACAGAGTATTCGTCCTTCGAAGATACAATTTTCTTCCAAATAAGCGAATTACACTACGCGTAGGAGATAGTAAATATTCACCTATTCCGAAACATGAACACATTGTATTATCAACGTCCGATGGTGAGGTCTTTGCAATATTGGAAACAAGTGTTTACCTTGCTGGTTTATATGGTCGTAGTGGTAAAAGGCGGGTTAAAGTAAACATGGAAAGCGGAACCTTTCAACCTATGACCCCACAAGAAACCGCTGAAGTTGTAGTAGGTTTCCAGCGCCCAATCTCGAGGAATTTTAGAGTAGTGTGTGTCAATGAAAATTCTCGACATCATTAATTCAATTAAAAGAAATTTCTAAACTAAAATTTATTAAACTTGTAATGTAAAGTTGACTCAAAATTTTATTTTAAAATTATATAGTATTCAATAGAAAGCAAATTGTATTTAGCAAGGCATTATATCTATTCTGCCGGCGACAATATTTCGTGATTAAGTTCTCTTCATTAAATTATATCCGTCCGAGTTCTTTTCGATTTTTGCTTTAACCGAAGGGATCCTCGCTGAAAAAATGACGCGTTATTCCGTCAGAAATCAGCACTAATCTGTAAGAATTTGCGTAAGGCGATGGTATTTGATAGAAATCGTTAAGCATTCGTAGCAGCTCGTAAGGAATTTAAACGGTACCGCAATGATTCATTGGGTTTCATGATAGAATTCGTAGAGAATTCGAGCGATCACTGCTAGGATTCGGTCGGATACGTGAAACTCCGTGGTACAGAGCACGAATTCGTAGGTTTAACGCTTCGAAATGCTAGAATGTACAGCGTTCGGAGCGATGTGAGAATTCATCAAAATCGTTGGGATTCGTACGAATTCGTTTAATTTGTTGAACGACTTTAAACGAATCCTGGCAGGGACACTTCTCGGCTTTAATGTCAGATTATTTTATTGACCAAAAAAATGTCGAAGCGGGCAAATTGAAAAATAGGTTTTTTTGAGAAATTCCTGATTAAAATTGAGTTTCTTTGGAGGCTCAACTAGTAGTCCAGTCATCTTATCAGAAAAATGGTAAAAATCCGGTAATTTCTGGGGAAGGCACTTTTTTCCTCTTAAGTACTTCATTTGGGAGTGCATAATAAGGGGTTAGGTTCTATGAACCGGATTTCGTCCCGGAAGACGGAAAATTTTTTGGGAAAAGGTGCAACATATTACATTCTGTTTAATTGGTGCTTTCCTGTGCATAAAAGTGGTAAAAGTTTTAGTAGAAAAAAGTTTTTTTATCAGAACACTTCTACCTCTTAAATACACAGAAAAGCACCAATCCAATATAATGTGATATTTTTCACTTTTTCTTAAAATAATGTCCGTGTTCCGGGACGAAATCCGGTTCACAGAACCTGACCGCTGAAAATCACTGGATAAAAGAACCAGATGACTGGACTATAGTGGCTCTTTTGGAACTAGTTCATCTTTTTTTGCGCCTTTTTCAGTAACAGGGGATCCTCTTTGTTGCGCTTCTTTAGGAACCAAAACTTGTTTATAATAGAAATCCCAGTTAATTTCGTATATTACAGGCTTATACTGATTTAACATAAGAAATTAAGAGTTTTATATTTAAATAAAGTCCTAATATTTAGTTAACTATTGGTATAGAAAAAGTGTATACACATATAAATAAAGCTATGCCATATTTTTTTAAATAATTGGCTACAGAATGTAAGCGTTGCGTTAATCATTCTTTTTGTTTTCTCAGCAAAGATACTGTTTAAAACGGCTACGGTTATGAATATTTTTTCTAGCTCTTGTGATCTGGAATTTTATTCTTTTAGTTTTTTAAAAAGCGTATTTATTATTCCAGGGAAGGGGATCAGGTTTGGAGTGGTTTTGGAGTGGAAAAGTATAATTATATTACAGTAATAAATGGGCAGAGCTTCCGCGTCAAGCGCGTATAATTGAATGCTCCCGAGCCAGGAGGCCAGTCGGGTTTTACAGATAGTGATGAGTCATCCTATGGTGCAGTTGGTGACCCTGTTCACAGTTCCACCCTCCAGGATTTAGACAACGTCCTCGTTGTCTTTACACAAGGATGTGGAAGATGTTGGGGGAGTATGGTATACTACATGAGCTGCTGTAGGAGCGGCCGGTGCGCGGAAAATAGTAGTCGGTCCTCTAGTTCGATATATGACCTTTCCACATGGTGTTGACGTGATAAGTGTGCGGCATATCCGTCCCAAGCCGCATCTCCATAGTAGTCCGATTATTGAAAGGGCTAAACTAGTGTAACCTAGCCGTTCCAACCAGACTGTGCCCATGGTCCACCAGGAGTGGTTTCTTCGTGTCGCCAAGAATGCTTCGTAATCCTGCTGAGCCGTCTCCAAATTGTGAGCTGAAAGTTTCAATTGCTGGAGGTTGATGTGGTTGCTGGAAAAAAGAGGTAAGGGGATTTCTCTAGCCAGGATTTGTAATTCCAGATTCGAGAAATTGAGTTGGATCTTTTCCTCTATTATAGGTCTTTCTCTGGAGTAATGAGTGGCTGCTACGAAGGCCTCTTCCAGTGTCGCTGCCATGCAGTGGTCTTCGAGTGTAAGGATTGAGGCTCTGGATATTGTTTCTACGGTTTCACCTTCCTGTGGACAGTTAATGGTTAATTTAAGGTG